>JASSUY010017883.1:0-58469 GCA_032466535.1 Forpus xanthops
TGGGGACCCCAAGAACGGGCTGTGGGGACCCTCAAGAACGGGCTGTGGGGACCCCAAGAACGGGCTGTGGGGACCCCCAGAACGGGCTGTGGGGACCCCAAGAACGGGCTGTGGGGACCCTCAAGAACCGGCAGTGGGGACCTCAAGAACGGGCTGTGGGGACCTCAAGAACGGGCTGTGGGGACCCCAAGAACCGGCTGTGGGGACCCCAAGAACGGGCTGTGGGGACCCCAAGAACAGGCTGTGGGGACCCTCAAGAACCGGCTGTGGGGACCTCAAGAACGGGCTGTGGGGACCCCAAGAACGGGCTGTGGACCCTCAAGAACCGGCTGTGGGGACCCCAAGAACAGGCTGTGGGCCCCCAGTCCCGAGCAGGCTGATTCCTTTGGAGCGGTCTCTGCTGCCTTAGGGAGCCACGGCTCCTCTGCGGGAGTCCCCTCTGTGTGGGGACCACGATCCCGGGTGACCGAGAACCCCTGGGAGGGGCTGAGTGCCTCGGGTAGACCTGATCTCCTTTGGGGTAACTGCTGTTCACCATGCAGCATTGTGATACCCTGGTTTGCATTATTGCTCTGCCTGAAGTAAAGCCGTAGTAAAGCTCAGCTTTAGTAAGCCAGCAGGTGCCACTGCCATGGGAGCAGGATGAAAGGCAGATCCAGTGTTGTGTATCCACCACAGCATCCTTGTGGCAGGATCCTTGCGGCTGGTGGGGACTGGCAGTCAAACCTCATGCTATTGTTTGCACACCTCAGGGTGGGAGACAGCAAAGGAGACTCATGCTCATAACCACAGTACTGGGGTTGGCAGCAAGGGAGCACACAGCAGGATCCTGGCACACTGCTGTGATGATGCTGCTTTGGCCCCTTGGAGCTCCAGGCACACACCTGCCCCATGGGCCCATCTGCTATGGACACTAGCCAGCCCCTGCTTGGGTTGCTCCATTTCACCTGGGCAGAGGTGCCAAGTGAAAGGAATCATCTGAAGAAAAGCCTGGCAAAACAGTCTCGGTTCCCAGCTCTGAACAGTGGTGAGATGGACATGGTGCTGCCTGCGCTCATCCGGCTCCTAACGAGACCAGTTTTAATTGCACGTGTGGCCTTGAGAACCAGGTACTGAAATCCATCTTATGTGATTGCTCAGGGAGGACAAGCTTACAGCTGGTAACAGCACTCAGGGGACAGGCTGAAGCTCACTCCATGGCTGTGTATTTGCCTCCCGAGCATGCAGCTCATGAATGGGACGATCCTTTTTTACTAATGAGATGGGTAATTCATGGTGTGAACTTTGCAGCCTCTGAGGTACTGGTCAAAACTCCTGCCAGCAAATAATATACTTGCTATTCCCAAATAGACCTGAGCTTCAGCATTAAGACTGCAGGAGCCAAATAGCAAGCAGAAAAAGTGAGGACTGAGGCTGTACTAAGCTTGTAAACCCACTGCTGGTGACATAGGATCTGCCTTCAGACAGGTAATATGAGGGCATCAGCATCCCGTCAGACCCCAAACGCATCAAGTGCATCAGCTGGGGAATGGCTGTAGGTCCCTGTTCTCTGCCTGGCACCACACAGAGGAGCAGTGGACATCCCATGGCAGCATCAAGAGCTATTTGGCCTGAGAAGTAAAGTATCAATAAATAAATACACAGCCAGAGCAGAGGGCTGGGCTGCAGCCATCAAATTGCAGCCTCAGGCTTAAGCACAGAGATCCCTCTGCATTGCTCTGAGAAAGAGCGGATGCTCTCCCTGCACCCCTGGAGCAGTGTTTTTCCTGCTTTCTCCTGCAGGTTGGCCTTTTTTGCTCCATCTGCAAGAAGGGGAGCGGGCAGTGCCTGTCCTGCCGGGATGCAGGCGATGCCCTGCAGCCACTGACATGCTTTGGGTCAGCACAGGCTACCCCAGCTGGGCCTCTGCCTTTGGCTGGTTTAGATGCCGGTGCTAATGCAGCAACAGGCTTAGTAACAGCCCTTTATGAGCTCCCATCTCAGCGGCCGCAGGAGTGAATATTGTTATAGTGCTGTTTCCAGGGGCTCTGGATGGCTGGAGGGAGCTGAGGAGAGGGAAAGGCCTTGTCTGGGCAGTCAGTGGTTCACAGAGCAGGCTCCAGCACTGGTAGCTGCTCCTGTAACCCCATCCCGTATCTATCCTGCCTCCTTCCCCAAAGACTCTGCAACAAGAGGAGGTGGAGGAGCTGTACTCCTGCCCAGCACAGCCTGGCTGTGGCTTGGCATGCCCTTGGCATGTGGAGGAGCATGGCCTTGATGGAAGAAAGTGCTGCAGATGCCAGGGAGGGAGCTGCATTCCTGGATGGTGACAAAAAGCGTTTATTTAGAGATTCCTGAGGCACTATATAAGGCACTTCACAGGGATTCACAGGAAAAGGGCCTGGCAGTGAGAAGCCCTTTGCCATGTAAGGCTCTGCTCCTCCTGCCCCATGGCCACACACTTCCCATGGGACACATTTCCAATCCCAGGCAATTTGAAGTCAAACCCTACAGACTTTGTGCACATCTACCATAAGAAACACAGAGGTCTGGGATCCAAAGGCTGGGAGTGTGGCTGCAGCATCCCACAAACTCTGCATCTCCACCACAACACCTCAGCAGGAGATTTTTCCTCTTATTTAATTTAAACCCACTTTGCTATAACTTAGCCCATTACTTCTGCTCTGCCCTGCCATGGATGTGGCACACTGATGTATTTTGTAGCATGTATCTGTAGCAGACGACTGTTGAAATGTCACCTTTGTCTCCTTCCCTCATGTCTCCTTGTGCTTCTCCAGCCTCCAGCATCACTCTTTTGACAGTAATCAATAAAACCAGCAGAAGTAAAGAACCTTCTTTTATTAATTCCCCTTCTCACTCTCCCCATATGTCCCAAATGATGTGTGTGAGCACCAGGCACCCTGGAACAGAGCTGCTGCTCCACACTAAGGGAGATTTGGCCACTTCATGCCAAATCACTTCATGTCAGGCCCTGCTTGCTGCAGCTGGAGCACGAACATCACACACTGCGGGCACTCTTCCTGTCTGGTGACATTGCAATCACCGATAATCATCCTCCTGTGGCTGAGGCATTGAGCAGGGAGCTCGCAGCTCCTTGCAGAGATGCGCTGCAAAGCAACTGCACTGAAAGGAGATGTAAGGGTGAAAGGGAAGCACTGTCAGCAGCTCAGCCCACACCCAGCTCCTGCCAAGGGGGAGCCCTGCAGGGTCAGATCCCTCACAAGATGCATTATTCTTCCCTGCAAGTGACAGCCCATCCGTGAGGCAGCCATGAAGTTAGCTGGATCTGCTCTTCCACAGGCTGCAGTCTCTATCCAGCAGCTTCCCAAGTGCTGCAGCCACATCCTCACCTGTTATTTTGTACCAGGAGCTGATTGTTTTGGCTTTGCAAACTGCATGAGGGAGGGTTTGTAATCAGTCTAGGGCTGTGCTTTGATCAATCTTGTCTGTGAAGCAGTTTTCAGCACCCTGGTTAATGTACGCTATTGTCTCCCTGAATCCTGCTATAGAACCTGAATAAATCCCGTGGAAAAAGAAAATGCCCTACAAAAGGAAACGTAAAACTCCAGTGAGGACCTGTAATGCTGATGCTGAGGGTTTGGTGACCATAAACACTCAGTGTAAGACCCCAAGTCCTCTAGTTTATGGTTTACAAATTTAGAGTGATAAAGTGTTTTCACTATCTGCCATCCTTTTTGAGGCACAGATCCAATCTAGGTGCTTTTCTGTCTCCCATGAGTTACTCTCACATCCCCTAGGGAATGGAAACCACATTCTCCTTGTGCCTGATGCTCCAAGCACCTCATCCATGCCTAATCTACAAAGGCTTTCAGTCCAAAGTGCATGAAAACCGGCCCTGGAAATGTCCCCCAGGGTTCCCCAGCCGGGAAGAGGGCCACTACCCATTACTGCTGCTGGCATTAGTGTGTCTCAAACCCCCAAGCACGTCCTTGGGCCATGCAATGCCCTGTCCCCAAAGCCACCATGGCCCTTTGGTGTCTCCAGTGTACACAGACCTATTGCTCATGTCTCCTGTTGGATCTGCCCTGGAGCAGTGGTAGCTGCAGCGTGGCACCACAGCACAGCAGCCTGGGCTCATCTCCAAAGCAAACGGGCTTAAAACTGTGACAAGTTGTACACGACTTCTTGTCTTAACGTCGCTTTCCAGGAGCTAGTGCGTTCCTTGGCATCCCGCAAGCGAGGTAGGAAAAACTAATACTAAACCACTTGTGAGCCTTATTAATATGTATTCAGGTCATCCACTCGCTGCAAGTTTTTGCAAGTGACTTGCGGTGTGCAGTTCATGCAGGAGCTGTAAATAAGAGCCTGGAATCTCAGCAAAGTCCTATTAGGCACACAACTGTCTTTGTGCATGCAGAGGGACGAGGGGTGACACAGCCCAGCCCCAGCTCCCAGACCAACTGGATGCGGAGAGCTGGGATCTCACATCGGTCTGATCTGTCCCAACGTGAAAGATGGGTTAGGAGACAACATAAACACCAAAGCAAGTTGGTCCTACAAGGGCCCTGCCTGCACATCAGAGGCTTCCTAAATCTCTTAAGGCTAGAAGTGCTGTTGGGATCCTCAACTGCACTCTCCTGTGAGCCACAGAGCTCACCAGGGTTGGTTTTGTGGTCGAGCAGAGCACAGCGTTGCTCTTGGATGAGCTGTGGGTGCCAAGGCAATGCCGGGTTGTTTTGCGGTGGCTGCAAGTTTGGGGCTTCCTCCTGCAGCACATCCACAGCAGCCTCTCTTGTGTGCTTCCTCCTTCCTCCCCTGCTGTGAGCCACAGGCTGCAGTCCCATTCCGTGTCCCTGCTTCAGGAACAAATTGGGAAACCAGTGTAAATTTGTGCTCATGCATGGAATAGTTTAGCAGTCACGTATACACTACCTAGGCATTCATATGCAAACCAACTGTGTGCCCATGCATGGCCTAATGGGGAATTCATTCATGGATTAATCCTGCACTTGTGCATGTACTCACTACAGGACCTTTTTGGTTACTCCTGCACTGGTCAGGCACTCATGCGCCTCCAGGGCACTCATGGGTGAACTAATTAGGTGCTGATGCACTAATTGGGTGCTAATGTGTGAGAGCAGGTTGGGTGCTCAAATGTAAATAAACTGGGCACTTGTGAATTCACTCATTAGACACTTGTGCATTAATTAATTGGGCACTTGTGCACGACCCAACTGGATGCAAAGCAGCGTTCCCCAACAGGGCAGGGAATCCCACCAGGGCCAAGCATGGGATGGTGCAGCACCACAATACCCGCTGAGCTGGTGGTTCTGTCTCCCCAGCAGCCACACGGGAGCTGATCTCACACCTTCCCCCGAGCTCCCCAGGGTGTGGGAAGCAGCTACTGCCACACAGACAGCTTAAACTCTGTGCTGGCACAGTATAAATATGAGCTGCTCCAAAAGCAGGCGAGAAGGGCTGCATGGTGGAGAATGATTTAGGTCAGTCTCACTTCTGCAGTGATTTATTTAAGCTCTAGCAGATCCTGGCCTGCGTGAGGGAAGAAATGAGGGGAGGGAAAAAGACAGAATCCCCCATATTTACACTATTTTTCTGTAATGTTTATGTTGCAGAAGCTACAGCCAGCACCATTTTCATCCAGGCTGGCAGACGTTTCCACTACACACTCACATTACTTGGAGTTGTTCTTCAAGGTGGAGCAACTTACTAAGCATAAAATCAGCCTGAAAAAGCTTCTGAGTGGTTGTTTCTCACTGGAAAACACATCCCATCCTTTGATCACTGCTGAGGCTTCACCAGAAGTGATCCTGTGATGCTAAAAACAACCATCGTGAATGGATTTAGTTGCACTGTGGGTGCAACTCTGCAAACCCACAAACGCCCATTAAAGCAGTAACAGAAATCAGGGGCAGGTGCTGGAGGTGATGTATATACAGGGAGTCCTGTATATACATGTATATTTGCACAGGCAAGTGTTCCCAGGCTCAGTGACAGCACCAGACAAACCTTCCCTGCCCTCCTCAACAGCCCAGCCTCTGCTCTTAATGCTGTCACTGAACCCCATGGAAGGAGCTGCAATGCTTCATCCAATCAGTAATGGAAGTTTTATACATCCCTAAAGTCTGTAATATCTCTCTGTATGTAAGAGGCCACAAGGGATTTTGTTTTAATTAGAGGAATGCTTAAGGTTACTCTGCCTATTGCTTAATCTGCCGTGGAAGTACAGCAGAACACACCAGAGTTGAGTTATTGGGGTGTAACTCACTCCTGGGGCTGTGAGCACACCTGATCCCCTGCCTGGCACCCCCCAGAGTGGGAGTTACTGGGCAGGATCCTGCCACATCCCCAGTATGAGGGGTGCTGGTTATTCATGGCGAGACAGGGAGGAGGTGTCAGGAATACACTTCACGGCAAGGGGAGAGGTTTCTAGCGAGGAGACTTGGCAAAGCCTGCAAAGGTGGTGGTTTGTAAGGGAATGCAGCAGCAGCTGAGGTCCCATGGCAAGGAAACATCCGTGGAGGAGAGCAAACCTCCGCACAGATGGCATGTGTCCTTGGGAACAGCTCCAGTGGCCTCAGATGGCTCTGCCTCCGTGCTGAGCTCCGTGCAGCAAACACATCTGTGCCACGGAGTATCAGGAACACAGCAGGTTCCTCAGGCTCCTGTGAGCACCTGAACCCCTCTCCTTCATGTGAACCCACCATGTGGGTGTCTGGAAGATGCATTTCCAGTTCAGCCCAGTCCCACAAATGCTCAGGAGGCACTTTGGTGTTCAACTCCCAAACAGGCAAGCAATCAATTAGGAGCAAAGCTGCCTTCTGCTGTGGATAAAGAGTAAAAAGGGGAATAATAACAAAAAAAAAGAAAGCCCTAGAGGGAAAAAATTACTCACTGACATCTCTGATGCTCTCGGAGCAAACAAAAGTACATGGAGGCTCTGCTTTATGTGTGCCCGTACAACCGGGGAGCACACATTCATTGTTCTTTCTTCCTCTGCTCTTAGCAGCAAAAAAGCCTTGCAAGGGATGGCCTGAGATCACGGCTGTAAGCCTGATGCCATAAAAGACATGAAAATCGACTTGGTTTTCCTATGCCACACATAGTTTGGTGCAAAACAGCCAGTAGCAGATAAACAGGGTGCTTCCACTCCTCATTTCTGACTACATATTCTAACTTTGTCGTTTAAAAGCAGTAGATTTTACCTTTCACCTTTGCCTTTCTCAGCTTTTCACATGGAATTATGCACATCAATGAAACACTTCCAAAACCTTCAGTTGCATTTAAAAATACTCTGCTTGAAACACATTTTAATGCTTTTCTCACTCATTCTATTTCCTTGTATTAAAATAAACTCAGCAAACCCACACTTGATGCCACAGGGGCTGCATCCTGATATCGCTGAAAGCCCCTAGCTGAGGAGGCAGCAGGGACGGTGGCATCGCTGCTGGCAGCTCTCTGATGGAAAGCTAATGGAAAGATGGAAAACCTCCTTTTAGAAGCCACTCAGGCCTAGCAAATGAGGGTTATTTTGGGAGAACAAAAAGATTCAGCTCTACCCACGCTTGCAGGGCTCGGCTCGGTGGCACAGCCACCATGAAGATGTCCACAGGATATCTAAATGCAGAGTGCTCACTGAGGTGGTTTCCTGGTATGGAAGGTGACAGATGCCAAGTATCAAATAAGAAGCCATTGACACTGGCAATGGACAAATACAGCCTGTTTTAACAGCCCAGCAGCACAGGGCTGCCTCATGGTGCTTTGTCACCACTCACTGTTTCAGTTCCTGTATCAGGACAGCACCACTCACACCACGACAAAACCCAACTGGTGGGAAAGCAGGTGTCGAATGGGGTTGGTGAGCTCCGGGTGCCTGGGACGTGGGAAGGTGTCGAGGAGAAAGGATGGAATTGCAGGAAAAACACAGGGAAATAAAAACAGCAACAGAAAAAGTTGCAAAAGAGCAGTTGAGGTCTCTGCCTAACCCCAAGGATCGTACTCGAATCAGTAACCCAAATAGATACGCTCCTTTTTGCTATTTATTCCTGATCAGTTTATTTTCATTAACAGTTTGCATCCCTTTTCCTCCATCCACATCAGGCTGTAGGAACATAAACGTCTTCCCAGGGATAGAAATCAATTGAAACAGGTTTGGCGGGGGGGGTCACTTAAACTTTTCCGTCTGTGTTAACCGCTTCCGTTCCCTTCCTGCCCCCAGACATGGTGCAGGAATCAAAGGTGAAACCAGGCGCTGAAAATCAGAGTAAATTACAAACATGAGAGCAGAAATCACATCAAACCCCTGCATTTTATATATTTGAAAATGGTTTTTAAATTAACCTTTAATTAACTAGCTTTAATTAACTAATAATTAATTTAACCTTTAACTGCTACTAGCCAGGCAAATATCACATCGGATTTAACTACATTCCATTTCCTTGTGTGCCTCCAGACAGCGAGGCAGATAGACCAGAGTGGGGTGATGAGGTGGCTCGTGGTCCTGCAGGGATGGACTTGGGCTAAAATGGGAGCTCTTAGAAGGGCTCCAGGCATGTGCTCCATACGATCACATCTCTGCTGAGCACATCACGCCCAAGCCCTGCGATGCCATGGCTGTTCTAACAACATAAAAAGAGCAACGTTTCAGAATATCTATAAATGAACACTTCCATGGTGCCTGCCAGGCATAATTTGAATCCAGGTGGTGTTATCTACACAAAACACCACGGTTCTCATGCAGCCTGCTCCTCTGGGTGGCTTTGCTGCTTTAAATCCCTACCTGCATGTGTCCCTGAAGGAGAAATCACCCTGTCGGAGCACATTGTGGTGCTTGTTTGCATTGAGACATGCTGCAGCATGTGCGTGTGAAAGCATTGTGCTGACATCTAAACCTACATAACTAAAACAAGCTCTGTCACCATGCACTTGATGGGAACAATTTCCAATTTGCACACACTTCCCTTGTCTGTACTACTCAGTTTCCCTGAAAGAAAATCACAGCCTTTATTTTTCTATCTTTTTCTACAGGAAAATGAGTAACTTTGATAACATTGAGGCGCTCTTTAAAATCAAAGGCCCCCAAAATACGAGCTTTACATTTCAATCTCCATAGACACTGTCTGTGCAGCTTCATGTTACTGTCGAAACTGCAAAGGAAACCACTTGAACAGTGTATTCACAACTGTTAAAGGAAGGAAAAGGCAAGTTTGGACAATTCAAAGCTTTCTCTTAAAATCCCGTTACAATGTAAGGCACCACTGTAAAAATTACCCTTTTCTTCCAAACAATCTGGGCTTTGATGAATTGTTATTTTGTCACCAAGTAAGATTAGTGAAGACTAATCCCAGCTGGATTGTGCAGTATGAGGATTAGGAACAGGTTTTGTCTGATGGAGCCAGGCGAGTGGTGAAGGTGATGGGAGCTGCTCACAGAACTGCAGTGCAGCTGGCTCAGCCACAGCTCTGAAATGAAACCAAGTGACCCCATTATAAAGCATTTCAGAATCTTTGCATAACAAGAACTACTTGTGGCACAGGCTGCTCCATCCCGGGCAGTGTTCAAGGCCAGGCTGGACACAGAGGCTTGGAGCAGCCTGCTCTAGTGGAAGGTGGTCCTGCTTCCATATACTGTGACACAACATTAATATTTGCACCATCCACTGATGTTCACAATTGGAAATCCCTGTTTTCCATCACTCCCATTCCGAGAAGGAAAACTTTGTCATTTTACAGTAGCTGCCTTCTCCACCAGGATTATTTGCCATTTCCTTCCCAGTCATTTCTTTCCTCCATAATTAATGCCAATGGCTCTCCATATACACATTCAGCCAGAAAGCCAAAATCCACTCGGACAAAGCAAACAAATGCTCTGCAGCTGATCCAAGTGTTTCAAGCCTCTGCAGATAACAGAGGGCTAAAAAAGGTAATGAGGAAGAAAGCATCCAATACTTCTATAAAGAGACACTTCATTAAGGTAATTAAGGCAGCCATTTAAAGGATTATTAACACACAAAAGAAATTATGCAACGGGCTTTTGGGCAGACGCACTAGTATTTTATGGTGCCTTTAAGAAATAAAGTGGTTTAATAAGCTTTTAAAAGGGAAGACTCATTTCTTGGTGAAGGATGAAGCCTTCCCTGCACTGGGGAAGAGCATATTCGAGTTTTTTTGTGATTATTTTGTGAGATGAGTCGTTCTTTGGGCTTTTTAAGGGTATTTCTAGCGAGCTGGCAAATAACTGAATTAGCTGTTTAAATTGTGCTGTTTTAAAGCAATGATATTGCCCCAAAGCACCTACTGAAATCACGCAGGTCAGTGCTGGAACCACACCACACAGCAATCACTGTCTCACCGTTCCACTACAAATGAAAAGCAAAGCCTTAAGACTCCTAAAGATATAGAAAACCCCTAGAGAGATGCTAGTTTATACTTCACAAACCCCCTCTTCTGAAGAAGGGCTTTCTCCCACCATCCTTCAGTGATTAATCAGTCTCTATTGAACCACAGGAAATCTAACAGATATGACCAGTGCTAAAATCATCAGAGTAGAGCACAACTGAGGTTTCATCTCCACTGGAGGAAACCAAAAGGGGTCTCTAAGTTAAACACATTACGCCATTGTCCTGCAAATCCTTCTCTGACTGCAAGCTGGGTTTTCTAGAGGAAAATGCATGTTTAATGAACACTGAAGACTGAAGCACCCACAACAGTGCTAAAGAGACATGACACACTTCTCAAATCCCTTAATTAACTTAGGGAGCCTAAAGGGTTTTGCTATGTGCTCAGGTACTGCTTCAATCCCACCGAGGTGGTTATAGAGCCTCAACCCTCCTGGCACAGTGTAGATGTGCTTGTGATGATACAGGAGATGCCAAGGGATAAACAAGAGACATCCAGGCTGCAGCAGCACAACTATTCCAAGCATTTTAACAAGGATCCCTCCTACCTCTGTTGTTTCTTGTGGAGATATTCTGCTTTCAACTGATTTAATTGAAATTATAACCTCGCAAATGTAACCTAGTTCTGTTGTTTTCTTGCTGCTTCCCCAGAAATCCTTTTCCGCCCTCTTTTGTGCCCGTTCCTGACATAACTGCACGCACAACACACAGCAGGCCCTTCTGCAGAAGCACACAGCCCTTGGGAGGCGATGCACCCATCAACGTGTCCACTTGAGATGTAACTCTGCCTCCACTCAAGCACTCCTTCAGATACGTTCTGCGCAGTCACTGCAGATTCGACTGTGATTCTAAAGTACACCATGAGTCTGATGCAAGAGCCCGAAATTCATAACATAGTAGTGTCAGGGGGATTAAAAAAAAACCCAATCGAACCCAGCAGCCATAACACCTGGCTTTAACCCTCTGCTGAAGGGCACTGAGCGCACGGCGGAGCAGCACACCCAGGCCTGGATTCGGCTCCCTGTGCCCTCAGGGCAGCCATTTTACCTCAGCGTGGCCAAGCCCCAGCTCTCCCCTCAGCCCTCCCACGGCGGCAGCGCATGTCCCCGGGCACACCGAGCGGGGCCCGTGCCGAGCAATGCCCGCAACAACGCGAATGGACCCGCCACCGCCGCCGCCACCACCATCATCTTCATCATCATCACCATTATCATCATCATCACCATTAGGCCCCCCGCGCAGTGGATTGTGGGACACACCCCGCGCCTTGGCGCCAAGAGCCGCAGCGGTGCATTGTGGGACACACCCTCCCCTGCCCCGGCCGGGACTTTTTGGTGCGGAGGCCGCACCGGACGTGACGTCATACGGCCTGCCGCTGTAAAAGCCGCGGTCGACCGTTGCGTTGCTCCCTCACCGCGGGCACCGGGAGCCTCTCGGGGAAGAACCGGGTCATCTGCGGCCTCTCTCGGAGGAGCCGCTGTGCCAGCGCGCGTTCGGCTGCTCCGGGTGGAGCCGCTGAGGGGCGAGAAGAGACGGACTTCTTTTTATCGGATCCGCGCATGCGTAGTGCCCAATAGTAAGGGCGCGGCGGCACACACACAAGTGCCTCTTCATTCGCTGTGAGAGCTGGAGGTGCTGCGTCCCGGGGTGAAATCCCTGCGCGCAGTCGGAGCGTGAGGGGAGCCGCGGTCGCCATTTTGCAGCGGTGCCTTGGGGGAGGCGGCGCGCTTGCTCCCGTGTGCCCAGCCCGGCCCCGCGCCCGCCGCCGATGGGGCGGCCCGCAGGAGCCTCAAGGGGACCCTCGGTCCCCGTTTCCCCCTCAGAGTCTCCCGGCTCCGCGGAGCAGTCGGGGCGGGCGAGCCCGCTCCGCTCCCCGGTGATTTTTGGAGGGGGGGGAGCAGGGATTCTTCTTCATTTCTTACAAAAGCCCTTTTAAAAATGATTTTATTTGGATCTGTACAGGAATGTTTCCAACTTCTCTCACTAAAAAGTTTCCTTGATAGCATTAACTTCTTTTTTTACCACGTCCCCCCCCCCCCCCGTTTTATTTTCCTTTCCCTAATTTCCGAAGGTAACTACAGACGAGTGTTTTTCCCTTGTGCTGAGGTGTTTTCTATACCATTGGGTGTCTGTGGTGGGGATTCTGTGTAAATCGGTGCAGCCTGAACAAAGCCGCAGCAGCAATTGGCTTCGCTGTGGGATATTTGGAAGGGATCTCGCTAATCCGTGCGCATCGGCTGGTATTAACCAGAACCAAAATGGAGAAGTTGGTTCCGACTTCAAAAATAACCCTCCCATCTCCCTTCCCCACAGCCCCAGTCTGCAGGGTTGGCATCACAGCATCCACAGCCAGGAATCAGGCAGGTTTTTTCCTCTTCTTTTTGTTTTTTCTTCCTTTTGAGAAGAGAAAGTTTTGCAGTCGGGTTGAGGAGGGAGGGAAGTGTGCCCGGGTGATTTTTACAGTGCCGTTTGTGGTTGTAACCCTGGGAGATTGATGAGTGAAAGCGATCAACAAGATGCTACCAGGAGAGCAGTGATCTTGTTTTACTGCAAGGAGCCGTTCCCAGCTGGTGGATGAGCCCAAGTCCCTGTGCCTCAGACGCCGTGATCCTGCGTGGCGCTGAGTTCGGTGGGGCTACGAGCGTGTAAAGGGCTCGGTGTGCTTGGGTTATGTGTGGGGAGTGCCGCGGGCCCGGGCGCTGCTCGGCGAAAGGGGTCAGGAAGCAGGGGATGTGCTAAGGATTTCTGACAAAAAGCAGAAGTGTCACCGGAGGAAAAAGAGAAACAAAACAAAGCCCAGCAAGGCAAAGCGTTCTCCTGCTGGCTCCCACGAGAACCTGTGCCTTGCTCTCGGGAACAGCCGTAAAATTGCAGGCGAAACAAAGGTGGTATTTTGCGGTGGTGGGTGAGGGGTGGGGATTAGGTCATGCTATGGGGGGGATCCGGGTCTGGCTGCTCCTCCAGCGAGGGCTGCAGAATCCCGGCTCAGACATGCCGCTCGCAATGCGAGCTGAGCAGTGAAGTTTCTGTCTCGAGCCCTCTCACTGCCGTGTCTGTGTGCTTTCTAACGCTCCGGCTGCGATCAGCGCTTTAGATTCTTTCATGCAGTTTTATCTTTCCCCCCCTTCCTCCTTCCCTTCCCCCCCCCCCGTTATGGCAAGTTAGCAGCAGTTTGCTGTCATGCTGGAACTATTCCTGTCTAACTTGTCCTCTCTTCTGAGTTCGGATCATCCTCAACACCTCCAGAATCTTTTCAATGAAAGAACGTCCTCCTCTGAATCCAAAATGGGCTCTCTCTTCCCTCCCTGTCTTCTGCCATTATCCTCACGCACCAGCTCTTCCTCTAGCTAGTGGTATTGCCAGCACCGTGGCCTAAGGCCAAGGGAGTTAGACAAAGCAGTCCTTGCAGTTGCACATATCGCATTCAGAGTGATATGACTGCAAATGGCCCCCTCCTTTCTGGAGCTTCATTCTGAGTTGAAGGAGATTGCTTCTCTATTGTGCTTAAATTAAATGCCCTCCTAGCTATGAGGATAAATCCTAGGTTTGCTTCCAAACCTGGGGTGAAGGTCCCCCCCCCGCCCTGTCCTGCAGAGGAGAGGAAAAACAGGAAATCTGTCTCTTTTGGCCTGAAATCAGCCCTGCAGAAACCTCTCTGTACGAATGCTGAATATTTTGGTATCGGCCAAAGGAGGGCTCTGGGCAGCTGTGGATCTTACAGGGATTTTCCTCTGGGAGGTAACGCTGCTTCCCTGCAGTGCAGGGCTTGTGGTGCAGGAGAATTTGGAAAGGCAGTGTCGACTCAGCTCTGGGAGCTGCGTCCTTGCTGCAGAGCCAACTCCTTTCAAGTTTAGGCTGAAAGTGGCCACTCTGCAAAATCATGTTTGAACTGTGGTCAGTGAGAGGATAAGTGAGATGTAGCAGTTGTGATTGATGGGTGGCTGCTCTCTGTTCTTGCATGGGAGCGTGCCTGGGGGCTCAGAACCCTGGACCGAAGTCCAGAGGGAGAGGAGCTGTCTGGGGGGAGGAAGTAAGGGAAGAAGCCCCTGTGGGTTGTCGGCAGCTCTGGGGATGACTGCGGGTGAGGAAAATGCAGCTGCTCTGCAAGTGACTCAGGATGCTGGAAGCATCTGGATGCTGACTCCTCTGCCTCACACCAGGGTGAGGGAAGGAGAATGTGTTGTTGCAGCAGAATTTGGTGCTTATTTCTCTTCTCCATTGCCCAGGGAAAGAGTGACACTTGGCCCAGGAGGTCTGCAGCAGGGCGTACAGTTTTGTCCAAATTATCAGTCACCTTATGGAGGGCCTGTGCTCTGGAAATTTGGTCCCTGTGCATAGCATCTCAGGATGTCAGTTCCAGACTGTGTGTGCTTGGGGAGCCCTGTTTGATGTCCTGCACAAGCGCCTTCTTTGTCTGGGCAGTAAAAAGGTGCTCTGTTAGGGATCTAACATTACCTCTTTTAGGGTGATGGCTTTAAACTGGAGAGAGCAGATTTAGATCTTAGGCAAGGAGCTCTTCCCTGTGGGGATGCTGAGGCACTGGTACAGGGTGCTCAGAGAAGCTGTGGCTGCCTCATCCTTGGCAGTGTTCAAGGCCAGGCTGAACGGGGCTTGGAGCAACCTGGTCGAGTGGAAGGTGTCCCTACCTGTGACTGGGTGTTGAAACTATATAAGCTTGAAGATCCTTTTCAACCCAAACCCTTCTGTGATTCTATGATATGACCTGTCATGCTGTGTCTCTACCTTCCCAGCCTCACCTGACCTTGCAGTGTCCCAGGGGAACTTCTGTTACCCTTTCTAATAGCCACAGTTTGATTTGTGTGTATTCTCCTGCTTATCTTACTGAATTCTGCAAGTACTATGTTCTCATCTGTCTTGTGTTTCATACTGTTTAACTGTTTCTCTGTAAGACGGCCAGCTGCTGCGCTGAGGTGTAGAACATCATCTCCACTGACTTAAGTGGAACCAGAGAGGTTTACACCAGCTGTGAATGGTTTGTAGTTTGTCTCCTCATTTCCATGTGTTTGTAGCTCTGTGAATACTCACCAGTGTTCCTGTTTTGGTCAGAGTGTGCACAGGTGAGAGAAAAGTAATTTTAAGATACAGAAACCATCAGAAACAGCTTGAGATTTTCCTTTGGTTTCCTTCTAAGTCTTGCAGAAATGTCAGGTTTCAAGACAAAATCCTGTTCTTGTAGCAAAGTTTAGAACCTGTTGTATGTAGGATCTGGAAAACACATTCCAGCAGAATCTGACAGGGGAAGGAGCTGTATCTTGGCGTCACATAAGTAAGTGGTGACCTGTGTAGCAGATGCTGCTTGGGGAGGGCCAGCAGGGCTGGTGGGCACCTGAGACACCTCCAGCAACCACAAGTTTCCTGATGAAAAGTGCAAATTCTAAAGGAAAGGTGAAAAGAAGATAGTTTTCCTGACTGGGGCTGTAGCTTGCCAATGGAGAGACCCATTTCTTTCAGTCCTGAAAAATGACACTCACCACACTAGGCCATTCCTTATGTGATTAATACTGCAGTGCAGACTTGCATGAGCAAATGGCTTGCTCGTCGCCCTTTGCAGAGACAGCTTGTGTTTGATGTTGTTGTCCATATTGAGAGGTGGTTTTTGGAGTGGGAGTGTTGGGAAGAGTACTGTTTGTAGGCAGAGCAGAGAGCAAAGTGTTCATGCCTTAGCAAAGGAGATAATTTCTAGGAAATATACTCCCCCCCCCCCAATTCAAACTGAAATTTGTTGCTTCCCTGATCTGAAGACCATGTGATGTTAGAAAAAAAAAAAAACACATTGAGAGTGTTTCAGAATTAGCGATTTTCAGGTGGACTTTGTACATTTAGAAAACTGGCATCCTTGGCTTTGTCTACCTGAGTGTTTAGCTTTAGAGCAAAGGGATGGTTTTCACAGCCAGCAAGTCTCCTCATTGTCCCTACCCATCACATGGTGGTTGAGTTGCAGAGTGGTTTTGGTTCATGCTAGCTCGATTCCTTTTGGATGAAAGGAAACTAGGAGCTCTGTTCCAGTTGTGCAGCATTGATGCACCATTCCTTTTAATGAGAACACAAGGGTCCAAATCAGAGGTTGGATGGCTTTGAACGATAGCCATGCTATGGACACTTGGTCTGGGGGACCAGCCTAATCTGAAGTCGTACTTCCCTGCGCCCCAACTATGTGTGGTGTACACGTACCAAATGCTTTCATCTTTGGATCCTTTCCTTTTGCCAAATGATTTGCTGGTCCTGTATCTTAAGGTAGAAAAGAAGAGGATGTGGCTGTGTTCTGGTTTTCTGATTTAAAAAAAAAAAAAGGCAGGGGGGTAGGAAGAGGAGACATAAGAAATGACTGTTATCCACATGATAAGATAAAAAAGAATGAGAATACTAGAGGAAAAGTCCAGAGTGTGACAGATCAAAAGAGCAAGGCCTCTGGCTGTTAAGATAAAGAATGTCCTAGTTCTTGAGAACATATTTATGTGTGCATGCACTGGACTTTTTTAAAAGGAAATAGTTTTATTCAAAGAAAGGTCTGTTTCTACCACAAGGGCTGTTTAAGTGGAAAATAGTGGGTGAAAATAGAACTTTCACAGGCATTGCTATAAGGAATGTTTTGTGCAAATCAGAATAGGGTCTGTTATTTTAAATTAAAACATTTATTGGGAGGTTGGGGGAAAAGGGGGCTTTCTGTTTTCACTCTGGGTTGGCAGCTCCTGTAGTGTGTGGCTTGGCTATGCAGTGGATCTGCGTGTGTAGACATGCATGTGGTATCCCATGGATGGCAAGGAGTTCTTGTTGAACTTAAACCAAAGTGCATAGAGGGCTAATAATCAAATATTCTTGTAGTGAGGCAAAACACTGCAGCTGTGATTCAGGCTGTGTTCAGATACTCGCTGCTGAAATGGCTGTGCTGGTTGGAGATGTTACCTCTCCCTTTGTGCTTGGAGATACCTTGTGATGTGTGTTGGCAGAGCAGCTTCTCAGGTGTTCTCTTGCGGAGTTGTCTGGTTTAGGACAGAGAAATTTACATCCTCTCAGTTAAAATATTCCAGCCTGGTTGTCTCATACCATACATTGTCAGGGATTGAGATGCCATCATCTGAAGCAGATGAGGAATGTCCTCCTGTTGTGTGGCAGAGGCAGTAGCAGCACTGGGCTCTATGTAAAGAGGTGATGACCGCTAGCCACGTAAATGGCAAAAGGTTTATGTTGCAGACAACCCCAGAGTGAAGAGACTGTGAAACAAGGTAGACTTTGTGAAACAAGCTGTGGGATTCCACAGACTACACCATGTACCTTGGAAAAACTCCAGGCTGTAGTTGTCTCTTTCATGCTGTCACGTTCAGGTGCAGGAAGAGTTTGTAAAGTGACAGGAGTTTGCTTACACAGTTTTACAGGATTTTATAAAGTACAGGGTACAGAGAAATGCATATCCACTGAGGTTGGCTCTTGGCTAGTTTAAGTCAGTTCTATGTGAGTAACTTGATAAGTTAAGTAACTATTCCTGACTTTACTTTGCTGTTTGTGAGAGAGATGGGGGCAGTTGAGCTGTGTAGAAGCCACAGGAGCTGCTGGGAGTGGATCAAGTGAGTGTGCCCTGGTGTTCTGCTTCCACTGCTTCCTTGCAGGATGCACAGCAAGCTGCCTTCTCAGGTACCTTTACAGGAAGCAGCAACAAGAAAATTAAGAATTAAAGCTTAGATCAGTAAATTGGTTTCCATGCTCGGGCTTGGACCTGAAGGGATCTCTACAAACCTACCAGAGATTAACAAGAAGATTCCTGGTCAGTGGGAGTTTAGGCAAACAAAGATTGATGTGAGATCCTTTGTCTCCCAGGGTGTTAATTTGGGCTCAGAGACACTGCCGGAAGGAAGAGATTTTGACACAGAAATCTAATTTCTGTTTTCTGTTTTGTTACACCCTTCCACCCAATTAATACAGATTAATATTGATTAACAAGAAAATAACTATATTTTTGTGGGGAGAAAACGCTTCTGACAGTCTTCTGTTTGAATGCAGAAATGAGAGACATGGTTGGCACAAGAATAAATGGGTATAGAAAAGGGTTTGTGTACATTTAGTTAGGAAAGTGGAGGGAGGAAAGTGTGTATTTTAATTGAGGATTTAAACAGCAGCAAGCGCTAAGACAATCTGGGACATGATGCAGGATGTCTCTTAAATTCAGTACCAAGCACACTCCCTTTTCAATTCTGTCAGTTCTTAACTGTCTTGTCTCCATTGTCGTTTCACTGTGAGAGAGCCTCAGTTTAGCTCCCCCCTCCTTTTTTTTCTCTCTAGTGAATACCTAATCATCACACTGCTTTTTGACGGGGTATTGACTGTGAGACTTCCTGGCCTAATTTTTCTTGCTCACTATAATAGCAATAGCTGGCGATCTTTATTTTGTGATTTTGAATCTGAGCTATACAGTATGCTCAGACATGCAGCTGAATTTTGGGTTAATTGAGTAATAGGCAGCCAAAACCCAGGGCTTCCCAGTGGTATTAACAGAGAAAGTGATAGGTCACAAAGCGCAAGGTTCGTTACCCTCTGAGATACTCATACCCCCACAATTAATTTCATTTTCATGATTGCATCATCTTAAATTGAGGTGAAATCAAGGATTTTTTTTTGTTTTTTCCCCTCCCAGCTAAGTTTGACTGGCACAACTTCTGACATGGGTGTATAGAGGCTGGTACCATGGCCAAATCAAATCCTTTTCTTTGTTCTCAGGGCCTGCTGCTGCTGATAAAGTGGTCGGCGCATGGCATTATGTCTTATTACATTTTTGATGCAGACTGCAAAGAAACCGGTAAACTCACCATGGTTACCACGATCTGTCATTTGGCAGGGCATGCCGTACTCAGCGATGGCCTCTAGTGTCTGCAGCACAGCTCTGCATATGTGCCATGTACAGTAGACAATACAGCACCCCTGGCTGCTGAAAGGATGAACTCTACCCATCTCACTGCTAATTCACAGCAGCAGCAGTGCTCCGGCAGCAGGGTCTTGCTCATGGTTGCCTTCTGAAAGTTCTTGTTTGGTTTTGTCATTCCGTGTTGACTGAGTCACTGCTGGATTCAAGCTTCCAACTACTGTCCACTGCAAAGGCGTATGTTGTTGGCTTCCACACCTGTGGAACTTTCTTGGTCAGCACCTATATTCGTTACTTTGCCTTCTAATAGGGTTTCTTTCTTACCTAGACATCCCCTGTTGTGTTATTTTGTACAGACCCATCATGGGAAATGGCTTAAATCAACATAATGTGAAACAATCCCTGAACTGCCTGTAACATATTGCCATTAGCCAACACTGTGGTGGTAAGTTGTTGGTTTGCTGAGGCTGAGGTTTGCTCAGTGGGTGGGGCAGGATTCCTGAGCCTGGTCATCAGAGTCCTGGCCTAAATACTGAATCACTTTGGAGCTCCCAGGTCTTCTATGTGGCTTGCTTGCAGCAGCAGTTCAGGAACAAGTCTTTGCAGGATGGCCCTTTTGTTTTATTGTACAAGAGAAAAAATCACTTTAGTCTTTCTCTGCTTAAATGAGGTAATTAAAGCTTCTTACCTTGCAGCACAAGGGGATCATTAATGTTTTTGAAGCATTTTGAAGGCCTTGTAGGAAGGATGCAGTTTGCTGTTGTGTCATGTTTGCTAACTGTTGAAACTCAAGTCATCTGGACTTAAAATACTGAGTTTACATACAGAAATCTTACCATTTTGAGCTGACAATGTGAAGTACTAATGGAGAACTACCTGTGTTCTTCCCAGTGCCATACTCTAGGGGTGTGTTGCTAAGTTTTTTTGGGTTTTGCTATGCTTTAGCAAAATGTGACAATGGGGGCTGCAGGGGAAGCCTGACCAGAAATTCAGACTGTAATGCTGTAAGGTTTAGCAGCTTAGCCAAAGTCAGAGAGAAGTCTTGCCTTTTTAAGGTGACTTAGTGACCAGCTCAGTTTGCCTTAGGATTTCACATCCTGTTAACTAGTAAGAACATGCTCTCTTGTAATGGAGAGACCACCACAGTGATACCCAGCAATCAGTTCTGAAGTGGAAAGAGACTTCACAACTGAGGGCAAGAGTCTCTTCCACTGTGTTCAGCCTTGTTTTATACAGTGTAATTGCTGGCTCACCCTTTTTGCAGCAGGGGAAGCCAGGAATGAAATCACTTGCAACATTAAAACAAAGCCTAGAGATTTACATAGTTCTAAACCCCAGTGACTTTTAGCATCACTTTAATTTAGATTTAAATGAAGGGTGGTAAATGAGATCTGTTTCTCATAGGAAAAACAGTTGGGAATTTTGAGCAAAGGAGGGGGAAGATTTTTCCAGACAGCAGGCAGCCTGTGTCTGTGCCTACAGGCAAAGACAGCAGCATCAGTGGTTGCAAGGGCACTCTGGCTGTAAGAGCAAACAAGTTGAATGGCGTAACATGCCCTTAGTACCCTGAGGCACAGTCCATGGCCAGGAGGTCCTCCAGCACTGGTGGGAAATGGGCAGCGTAATTAAGCCCCCAAAGAAAAATCTGAAGATTGTTTTTCAGCCCCCAGTACTTAGTGTTGTGGTGTGAGGGGGAAGAAGTGTTGTGATGGTTCATTTCTGGAGCAGTTCATCAATGGTTGCACTAGTCTGTTTTTGGAAGTCCCAGCTGACTCAAAACCCTGTAGATCCAAATAGAATCCTTTATAACTTCAGAAAAAGTAACCATAACTCAAGGTGATGCTATTTCCCCTTTCGCTTTCTTACACAGCACAATTTGTCTGGCTAAAAATGTTTGATATCACACAAAGAGGAATAAAGGTAGCAATCCTTACCTCCTGTGTCATACAATGAACAGATCTGATATACCTCAACCGACTGTTCCCTATGAATAGTTTTGGCATTGGCTGAAAATAGTACTGAGAGTAACTTGCATTGACCATGTGATGACACTTTGAGTTGCAAAATTACTTTCAGATAACTCGCACTGAAAAAGTAAAAATAGCGCAGTACATTAGACTCATCTGTGTGGAATGTATATCTGCAAAAATAGGGCTCCTTAATATTTACAGTTTGTCTAGGCAGAACAACCTGTCATGCTACACTCTGTTTCACTTTTAGGCAAACAATTTGCACTGATAATGTTGCAGGCTGTACTGTTTCCAAATGTACAGCAAACATGAGAGAGGCATTAATTTAACCACTCTCTTCCTAGCAAATACCATGTCTGTGAAATGTCATTGGTGAGCTCAGACAGAGGTGAGAGGTCACAGCTTTAGCAAAAAGTGATTAAAATATGTCCCAATGTAACAGACTAATTAATCTTTAGATAATAACAGGGTGTTTTTTCCTCTTTTCTCTCTTCAGCTGGGAGCGTTCACTCTCCCTCCACAAGTATGGCAACATCCGCGCAATACAGACAGCTTATAAATGACTACGGACCCCCATCTCTAGGCTACACACAAGGGATGCAGGTACATCTCTGCTTGTTTCCCTTTAATCGGATCACTGACCCTGCATACTAGCCTGGATTGGGGCCTGTAATCTGAGGTGTTCCTCCCTCCCACCAAGATCTGAAATCAAACCCAAGTGGCACACTGATTCATCACACGTGTCTTGGGATCAAATTAGACTAAGCAGAGTGCTGAGTGAGATTGGTTACTAATTAACTGTTCGTCCCATCCCATCTGAGTCACTGTGAAATGTCTTCAGTTATGTTGAGATACAAGAGCTCTTAACATATTTTGTTTAAAAATGACTATTTCTGTAACATTTCTCTTCAGTAAATTTATACCCTAAAACTTAGTCCCATAAAGTGTGTGTCATAGAGAGTCCTGTGAGCCACTCCAGGAATCCAGCTGTAAGCTTTCCATTAGATGTTCTTGACTTCATAGGATTTCCCCTATGGTACAGGCAGTTTTGCCTCTTCTGCTTCTTACTCTCCTGCCTTCCCCACAAAATGTACCCCTAAACACTGGAGAAGCAAAACCAGAGTTAAATAAGCAATTCCCAACTTGCAGTTCTTTTAGTTCTGTTTTAGCTCTGGTTTCACCCAAGGTCCCTCTCTTGCAGCTGCATGCTCCCATTTGATCCTGATTTTTGAAAGGCACATAGCATTGTGCCCAGCTGTAATGGCAACCACAGAAAGCAAATGGTGTTTCTATGATAAACCTGAAATGTTAATGTCTTAAAAAGTAGCTTCAAGGTCTGTTTCTTGCTGTGTTCCCATTTGCTGTTTGTTGTAATTGTTCTGTTTGCAGCAGTATTTGATTGAGATTAATCTGCTTTCAATTGCAGGGGACCAGCAGTAGCCAAGTACCACAAAGCAAATATGCAGAACTTCTAGCTATCATAGAAGAACTAGGAAAAGAGATTAGACCCACGTATGCTGGGAGTAAAAGCGCGATGGAGAGGCTAAAAAGAGGTAATGTTTATATCTATTTGAAAAGAATCATGTCCCATACAGTTGGAGCACTGACTGCTTGTGTACAGCTTCATGACGGCTGGTTCCTTTGAAAGGAGACAGCTGTTTTGAGCTCATCATTAAACTGGGTGTATTAGCGAGCAACTGAAACCTTGGGATACTCTACTTGTGCTGCATTTGATAAAGCAGTGGCAAAATGGCTTTTGTGTGCACAAAGGGAGTTTCAGTTAGTATTTCAGACCGCCTTTTAGACCCATAAGGTGTCTAATGGATATGTTCTTTCAGGTTGCTGGTGACTGACTTGCCCCTTCAATTTTCCCTCTCCTGGTCTTCAGAATACATGGCCAAGCATTGCTTACTTCTTATGTACATCACCCATTTACTTGACACAGGAGTCTTTACTAAAGTGCATTTTCACACCAAGGCTGATGGAGAGCTACAAGAGGGGAATAAAAGGTTGTGCAGACTGAGATGTCAAACATACTCATTTGTTCCTCCACTCTGTTACCTGTCGTCAATGAATGTCATTAAGAGCCCACCAGGGAGGGACATAGAGGCTTTTAGGCCTGGCTGATAGGTCTTACCAGCTTTGCTTTGTCAGCTAAAAGGAGTAATAAATGCCCTTTCCTTGCGGTGTAAAAGAAACCCCTGCATGCCCCACTGCTGACATCAGCTTGACATTGTCCTCTGCAGGGGACGTGAGAGGGATATTTCTGAAGGAGCAGTGGGACATTCCATTGCCCCAGCTCCTGAAATTACCCTGAAAGGCCACAGACAACAGTTGTGCTGGCAGTCCTGTCCTTTGCCAGCATAATGTAATTACTGTTTCCTTGGTCCTTATGCTGAGTTTGGCTCATGCTTTCAACCCAGAATGGGATTGTTACTGTAGCAGACTTCACCACCTTGCAAATCCCCCTTTCATTTACCCAAAGACTACAAAGCTTTATTTAAGGCTCAGACATTATGGGAGAGTAATATATCTGCCATGACATGCAATAAAATGACTAGTAGCTGTTCTGGGAAAGGATGCAATAAAGTCTGCTGATGAGTGGTAAGTGGAATCTGGCCCAGCTAAAATCAATGTTGCTGGAGTCTCTTTATTGCATTGCCTGAGTCAGTATTAATAGATCATGAATGGCAGTAGGCTAATGGGGACAACCTGAGAGGGATCAGGAGAGATGGAGACATCCTCAGTTTGGTCAGGAGAAGTTGTTTTGCTGCTGCTCACAGTGAGTATTCAGTTTGCTGCCTAAGGTGGGTTTCAGATTCAGTGCTGGCACTGTGACTTACCAGTGTTGCAAAAAATCTCAAATACATACTTTTTGCTGCCATCTTTTGGTCACAAACATACCTCTCTTTCCATTTTGTGAGCCTGGTGCTTGAAGGAGCATGCGCAAATGTGAGAGCAAAAGTGACTGAGGGTAACCCATGTGACTGCAGCCTCCCTGGCCACGTCCCCAGCTCCACCTGCTTCTAAGCACAGAGACTACTGACCTCTAAAACTGGCCAAATTCCCCACTGTTCATCATTCAGAATAGATCTGCTGCATAAACTGGGCATCCTGCCACCAGATCCAGGTCCAATGCGTGAATTCTGCATCCCACAGCTGCAGGATGCAGCTTTACTTGTCTGTGACAATTTAACCCTCTGCGAAGCCTTGTGCCTGTCAAGTCCCAAGTCAATACTCCTTGGATGTAAAGGCTGTTGCTGTGATATGGAATAGCAGCCTTCCAGAAACAGAATCCATTATCTTTAAATAGAGTTTAAACTTCATCTCTCGTGTTATTGCCCTTTCTCCACCTTGTTAAGGAACATGACTGAGCAGAGAAATCACTTTCTATCTTGTCCTGTCAGTAAAAGATAACCTCGTTTGTAGCAGAAAAACCTGGCTTGTCTCTCATCTCTAAAACCCATCTTGGGATCTGTTTTTTCAGCAGCTCTGTGAACATGAACCTAGATTTAGTTCCAGGATAAAGAATGGAGGTCCAGATTGCTGGAACTGAAGGCAACAGTCCCTGTAGTGAAAAATTCCACATTATGTCTATCAGATGAGAGTAGATGTGGCAGCATGTGAAGTGGTGATGACTTACACTGGGAGCTGAGCCAGTGTGAGGAGGGAACTTTTTGCACACACAATAAAAAAATCCTTCTGACAAGAGACACAACTTGTGTTTTAAGCAGTATTGCGAGGGCTTGGAGTAGGTGTATCCTCGCAGAGAAATGTCCCAAGGTATTAAGACTCAGAGCTTCCTAAAGTGAATCTCCAGATAACTTTGTATTTACTTTTCACTCCACTGTAGCAAAATAACTCACAGGTAGGCAAGATGGTTTTCTCTTCCACCCCCATTCAATTATGTCTTTGATTTTCAACAGGCCTGCACTGCACGTTAGGATATACCTGTCACTGCAGACCTGCAGATCTTACCATGCTTTCATTCCTGGTTTAGCCCCTTTTCCATTTATAATGGCAGTTTGGGAAAGCAGCAGCTGATGTTTGGGAAGTGAAGGGTCTCCCCCACTTCTGTGGTAGCCTTGGCAACTTAGGACAGAAATACCTCAACCTTTCTCTGCAGTGTCATTGCAAGTGTGACCGGAATTAGATGATTGAAAACATGTCCAATTCTTTTGCAGGCATTATCCATGCCAGAGGATTAGTTCGGGAATGCTTGGCTGAGACGGAACGAAATGCAAGATCCTAGCCCACTCATTCCATCTCTGAATGAAGAAAAAGTAACACTTATTCCTTTTGACTCTTGAAACATTCAGACAAATTCCTTTATTTTGAATGTTTTGCCTTTCTTGTTTCACCCTGACAAAAATGTATAGTTAAGAATGAGAAAACAAGGATTTTTCAACTTCCTGAGGGTTTGCATTTTGTAAAGACATTAAAACTCCCTACAAAATGTTTCTAAAACATGAAAACTGAACTGCATGCAGAGGAATGCTCTTTCTCTCCCAGGCTCTATTTCAGTTCTCTTCTTATCCAGCCACAGTCTCATTCTGGTTTTTGTTTTTTTTTTTTTCCTTTGACTGTATTCACTTAACCCCAAACTGTCAATCTTCTCAGTTTGACATAAGCTCTGAGGATTTTGTTTAATGAATGCAGAATAGCATGCTGTCCCCTGTAGTCTGCTAAGTCACACTTTGTCATACAGCATAGACCCTGCTTAGAAATAACCTTCCCCTTCTCTTATTTTCCCTTTTTTGTTCGTTTTGCATAACCATTTGCATGACTGTTAGTGCTTTGAAGTCCATTTAAAGTGCATGAGTTATATGGAAAATAGGGAAACCTATTAAATAATAACAAGGTCCTGGAAAGCTAATTTCTACATTAAGGCTGGAGATTTCAGTTTAAAGTTTGCCAAAAAAAAAAAAAAAGGAAGAAAAAGAAAATTCTGGGTAAATTACTAAAACTGTTATTTGCATCTTTGTATGTATTTATTACTTGACGTAATAAAGCTTATTTTCATTAACAGTTTGTATTAAAACTCTGTACAGTCACTTTAATTGGATCCATACTCCATGAACAAGAACTCTCAACAGCTAAAAATGTACCTTTCATGCAGGAGGCCCAGGTTCAGGAGCAGAGAAGGGAATTAGGGAACAGCCCTGAATTGCTGATGAGTTTCCATCTGTGGCACAGTCCCATGCAGTTGGAAGGTGGTTACAATTGCCAGTAGTCCTCACTCCTTTCAAAACCCTTACTGTGGCCTTGCTTCCTGAAGCTCTCTCCTTCAATGCTGAAGGCCGAAACTTGGTGGCAACTAGTGAAGTCCTGTCCAGAAATGAAAGGGAAGTTCTGGTTAAGCAATTAGAGTTGTGAATGGGATTAAAATGGGAAAGTATTCCTCACCAGTGCCTTCAGAGGCACAGTAACCAAGGATGTGCAGCTGTATTTGCAGAACATGGGAAACTGAAAGGAGGGAAGATGCCCAAATCCCTGAGCTTAATGTAATAAGTGACCGTAATTCACAATCTAAATCCTAAGGAAGTTGGGCTGCCTGGGCTATCTAACACACAGAGCTATGGATACTTGCATAAAATACAGTATATTAAGAGGCCAAGTTAATTACTTCACAGCTTGGATGAACTGGATTCCATTGCCTTGGGAGGCAGCTTCCACGGTGTGCTCTTTAGCTGTAATAACCCAGTTTTACCTTTGAACTTGAAGAACACAACTCACTTGCAGGAGGGAGTGTTGGTTTTAGGCTTGTTCTCCCTGAGTGTTTGAACTCCTATGAAGCATCATAAGGTGTCTTCCAGGCAGAAAGAAACCTATTGCACTTTTTGGTCTCCATTACCAATGGTGGAAGGTTTATAGTTCCTTTTTAACAAGGATTGCTGTAGCTCTTCTGAACTTGGCAGGAAAACTGATTGCTAAATGTGATTAATGAGATGATGGGGGGCAGAAACAGAAATACAACTGCTTTTATCACCTCAGTTTTACAGTAATGGAAGGTCACTACTTGGTCTTTCAGCAGTGCTTAGGGAGCTCTACATCAAACTAGCTTCATCCATTAGTTTGAAACCTGGGTTTAGGTATAATGACAAATGTTCCCCTTACCCTACTCAGGCAAGTCTGTATTTCACGTGTTCATTTCTTATCCAGTTGTTGCATCTCTTTAAAAAGTTTTTTCCTTTCTAGGTGTTCCCTTGCTCTTCTTTTTTTCTCTTGCTTTTTCCTCTCCAATGCTTTCTTCTCTTTAAAAACATCACTTTCTTCACCTTTATAGAAAAGGTCAACTTTTTCCTGCAGGATTTCTCTGGCTATCTTCCGGTTCTTCTCCACTGATCTTGTTTGATGGCACTGAAGAAATACAATAGAATATTTTTACTGGAACTTCATAATCTCTTTATTCTTCTGCTTTCCCTTTCAGTCTATGCATTCCTGCCATTACTGTAAAGAAACTCCTCTTTTGCTACTGTAACTCCTTAGACTGGCTTTTGTATTAAACTTCAATGCTCCTATTTTACCTTGGAGAGCTGTTTCTGAGTTTAACTTAATGTCTCCTCCTTATGATAAGGAAGCAAAGATTAATTTCAAAGTATTAATCCACAAGAAGTAGGCAAGAGGAATGCTTAAAAACAATCTGCAAAGTGAATCTGATCACCTTGTTGAGGAAGACATTCTAAGTCACAAGAGGGACAGGAACGTGAGAGCTGCCACTGAGAGGCAGCTACAACAAAAGTGTATTTCTGATAGCCAAAACTTGCTTCTGGCTCAGATTCTTTACATACAAACTTTTCCTCCCTGGCATTTGCACTGTGATGATGCATTAAAGAAGACCTGGAAGCCATGATGTCAATTTGTGACTTGATGGAATAAAGCAATTACCTTCACTACAATCCCGGATGGAACATGCTTCAAGACAACACAGTTGTTTGTCTTATTTGTGGCTTGGCCTCCTGGGCCATCACCTCTCACAAACTGTTCTTCTAATTCTGCCTCAGTTAGTCCAAGGAGATTGAGAGAGTTTTTTTTCCCTGCTGCTTGAAGTAAGGGTGCTCTGTGTAGAGAGAAGTGCTTTTTCCCCAGAATCCATTGTCTCCAGCCTGGCGCTCGGGCTTCTCTCAGCAAGGATGCAAAATGAAGTAAACGTGGCACATTCATACAGAAACGAGGGCAGTTTCTCTGGAACAAAACCTGGAATGGAAGTGGGGAGTAGAGTTTACCACGAGAATCCTGTGTTAAGATCTAGATCCTGCTTTTTGGACACGAGTGCTTGTTTCCGGTGTCATTGGCAAGGCCACGAAGAACGATGCAGCCGACTGAACGGCCTTTTAACGCTACAGTACTGCTATAACCCCGCACACCCCCCCCAGTCCCGCTAACAGAGCGAGCAGCCCGGCGTCAGCAGAGCAGGTAACGAGGTGAAACACCGGCTGCACGGTCACTGCGGCGCTGCCCTCCCGGACCTGCAGCGTCCCCGGAGCTACGAACCGGGCCCGGAACGACTCCATCGGCACCGGGAGGTCCACCCCGATCCCGCCGCCCCCTCCTACCTTCGGCTGACTCGAGACGCCGCCGCCCGCCCTGCGCATGCGTACCACGCCCTCTGCGACTGCGCAGGGCTGATCGGCGCTTGGCTGCGCAAGGGGCGGGCTACCAATCAGATCCCGGGAGCCCGCGCGGCGCGCCGCCACACTGACCAATCCCCTCGCGGCGTCGCGCGTACTTCTGTACGTAGCCAATCAGCGCAGAAGGCGCGGCCCAGCGCGCGGTCAAGGCGGCCAATCAGCGAGCTGCGCTGCATCAGAAGCACGCTCTGCCCCGCCGCGTTCGAAACTCGGCCGCCAATCGGCGGGAGGGAGGCGGCGGGCCGCGCCTGTTTGTCGTCTGACGGTCACCGGAGGAGGCCGCTCTTGGGCCGCCGCGGAAGCCGCCCCGCGGGCTCTCAGCGATGCGGGTAGGAACAGAGCGAGCCCCGGGGGGCCGCTGCCGCGCAGTGCCCGCCGCGCCTCTGCGCTTGGACGCATCCCAGCGCTGGCGATGCCACCTCCATTGCCCCGCCCCTTTCCTTGATGAGTGATAGGCGCGCCAGCCAATCAGAAGCGGAGGCGCTGTCAACATCCCGGAGCGCGAGGGGCAGCTGTCCAATGGGAGTGCAGGGGCGGGGCTTGACCTGAGGGGAGGGGGCGGTGGAGGCGGAGTCCGTGAGGGGTGGGAGGGGGCCGCGGTGCTGAGGGGACGGGGCCGTGAGGGGGGAGAGCCGAGGGTAAGGGGCGGCCTGGGAGGGGGGCCCGAGGGGCGGACCCATACGAAGGGGGCAGATGCGGAGGAAGTCACCAACGGAGGGGAGGCGGCCCTGAGGGGACTTCCTCGTGAGGGTCCCGTGACGGAGCTGAGCGTTTCGGGCGATAGCGTTTCCTGAGGGGATCCAGAGCCCTGAGGCTTGTTGTCCCTCCTCAGGGTCTCTCAGGAAGTCCTTGGGAATGGGGGTCCCGGCGGTGGGAGGGCCAGCGGGGAACGAGTCGCGCTGTGCTCCCTAAGGGGTCTGCGGGGAGTCGCTGACGGTCAAGTCTCGCTCAGGAGGAGCCGCCGAACCATGCGGGCTGTGCTGGCCCCGCTGTTCGCATCCGCATCGCACTTAAGAGTCAGAATACCCTGCAGCTTGTTTTTTATCCTACTCCTTTATGTAGGGACTTGGCCGTATAAGGATTATTGCGTGCTATGGAAACAATAGCTGTCAGCTTAGTGCTCCTCAGCCCAGTTACAGCTCACTTAATGTGCTTCTTTTTATATTGTGAGCAGACTTCTAATGAGGTTATGAAACGGGCCTGTGTCATAGCGAAGTCCCACCCATCTGCTGTGCTGCTGAGATAGGCCACCCATGATTTCATCCTGGGGAGACTGAGGTACCCCCTCCGCTGCCATCAGCTGCTCCAGAGGCACTCGCAGCTCCTTTATCTATCCCGTTAGGTGCCTGATAACCTTCAAATTTTCCATGCTTTAAACCGTTAGAGAAAGAAGAAAGGCTTTTTTTACCCCCCTTCATTTATCCCAAGAAGCTTTGCTAAAGGATATGTGCATCGGAGATAACTTCCTTCCCATTCTTGCATTTTCAGCCCTGTCCAAAGGAGATAGTTTGAGTGAGTACCTGGGAAACATTCCTGCTAAAAGCCAAATGGGGTCCAGTAAAACAGGCGAAAGTCAGGCTGTTGTCCGTCTGTTTTCCTTCTGGTGGAAATAAACGTTTATGCTTCCAGACCTATCTATTAGTGTGATATCCGAATGTACTCACAATGTTAAAGCCAGTAGCATGTAATTGTAAGCCCTCTAAAGAGGAGTGGTTGTGTTGAAGGTGTTGTGCTTCTTTAAGGCAGTGGGTGTTTATTTTTAGTACTATCACAGACCACTGGGATGTTATGTCTTAATGTCTCTTCTTGTTCATCCGTGACATGATTGTAAGGTTTCTCTTCACTGTTAGAATGCAGAGTGGATTCAACCAGGGTGTAGAACACGCTGGGATAAGCACTATAGAAGGACTGAGCAATGTATTTCAACTGTCTTTCAGTGAAAGTATGGGGAACTGGAGGAATATTTTAGTCTCTTTACAACATTTCTTATGAACTGCTGCTTTGAGTGCTGTAAGATTGTCGCACAAGTGTTTAGTAATTATTTATTTATGATGCTTTCAGTTAACCAGCTGCTGGGTTTAACTGCTCTGGGATTCCTATTGGACTACATGGGGTTTTGTTGTTAATTGGTAAGATGTGTAGCTCAAAACAGCTTTTTGAGTTAGTGTTGTACAGTAACAGTGAAATAAGTGCTCTGTGAAGAAAGCAAGCCAAATATTACGTACAGAAATGTCAGAATTGGTCAGCTGCAGTCTCAGTGGGTCTTGGTTTTATTTTCTGGGGGGTTTGCACAGATCCCTGTTCAGCAGGTTTAAGTGCATTGATAATAAGGCCCTTTCACAGAAGTCTGAGAGCTCAGATTTAAACCAACCAGCCAAACCCCAACAACACTGTTCTACCTGGATTTTTTTGGATTCAGATGCCACTTACGGCCTGGTCTAGATGTGATGCGCAGCTGGGAATCTCCTTGATTTGTAGCAGTCCCAGCAAGTACAAGCCTGACTAAATAGCCCCTGTTTGGAAGCATAGCACAGGGCAAGGAAGAGAGGTTGGTTGTGGAATACCAGCACTGTCTGTGATGGTTTGGCTCTTTAACCAAATTCTATTTCTTAAAACAACAAAGTCAAATGGCTTTTAAAACCAGGTGGTGGTGCTTATTATATATTTATTTTCAGGGTAACATCATACTTGGGACTAAGATATGGAAAACTGTGACGTGGTGAAGACTGCACAAGAAATCCCTTCATCTTCTGCAGGCTCTGATGTCAGAAATACCCACAGCTCTGTCTGTCACTTGCATGATAACAGGTAATGTGTTGAAGAAATTCCTGACAAATACTGTTATTTTCATTATGCTTCATTAGTAATTCACTGCTGTTACAGTAATGTTGTTACTTGGGAAAAAGAATACTTTGCAATATATTTTGGGCTGTTTTGTATTTACAGGTGTAATAATGAGTAAAGCTTTATTGAAAGAACTGTTTATTATTTATTAAAAGCTTAGTAACTTCCATTGCCTTGTGTCTTGTAGAATTGGGGCTGGGAGCCTGTCTTGCCCTAATTGTAAGAGCTCATTCTTTAGAATGATCATGCATTGTGCTGAGACATAGGTAGAGACCAGCAGCTTAGAAATATGGAGTTGTTTTCCTGTTCAATGCCCAAGCTATTCCTAGTGTGAATAAGAAGGGCAAATACGGACTAATAGCCTAAGAAATGATAAGGAGAAGTTCTTCTTGGCTGACCTATTAAGATAAGAGTTACAAGTTGCTTACTGCATGTGTTACTCCTCAAAAGGAGGCAGTACTCTTGGGCTTCATGAATCATTGTTACACAGCAGCTTATATTTGTGCACTTTGAACATCAGAATCTATAAAGAGGCACATGGGTTTGATGAAAACGTGGATTTATTGACACCTAGAACAGTAGTGACTAGTAGTAGTAGTGACACCTAGTGAGCAGTAGTGTCTCTACTGCTCATACTGCCTCTTCTTGGAAAGCTGTGTTTTAATAATATGCAAGATCATATGCAAGAGGCATCCTGTGGATTCTTGGACATTTTCTTGACAAACATCTATGAACAGATCAGTTGTCATTTTTCAGCATGATGAGGGTCACAGTGTAAATTAAGTTTGTAACTCTGTACAGCTTCATAGCATATGTTGTGTTTTATTTTGGCCTCTACATTGGACAAGTGGCACAATGAATAATTGAAATCTTTTTCCTCGTGTTTCACTAGAAGTCCCTCATCCAATCCCAATGGAGTTTCTGGTTACTCAGGGAATACCAGGTCCTCATTAACACCTGGTTCTGTTGAGCAGCTTGCCTCCTTTGTGCAAGATCTCCAGAATGCTGGAAATGCTGACTCAGAACTTGTGAAGAGCTGTGAGGTATTTGATGTTAAGGTTTATTTTTAAATACATTTGTATTAATATATCAGCTTTGTGTTTTGGAAGACAAATCTAATGATACAGTTTAGCAGTAAGATCTATGATGTATATGTTTATTCCTCATGATGGGACAAATCCTTTTACAATACATGAACTAATCGCGTGCATAGATTTTACTGCAGTTTTCTCTTAGCTTTTAATCGCAGTATTACAAGACAGATATGAGTATTTTTTCCAGAGTTTCAATTGCAAGTTTTTGAGTGGAAAAATGTAAACCTTTAAAATTGTCTCATTGCAAACTGGCCTGAAGTGATCCTGGAAATCAGTTTTCTTTCTAAAAATGGCTCAGTTTTAGTTTAATTACTTATTTATTCCTTTTGTAGCAATGTGATCAGTTTGTCTCCCGACTTAAAACAACCCCAAAATCATGAAGTGGGTTCAGTGAGTTAATTCTCTCAAATGCTTTTTAATGTTGTTTTTGTCTTTTTTTTCCACTTTAAATTTTATCATTGTATTTAGTCCCCATAATGAACATGAGGCTCCCACACCATGGCTTGTTCTTGCACAATGCTGGGGCTTTCTGGCTGTGGTCCATTGAACTGTCTTTTGGCAGATGCTTAATTTGAGCACACTTTAACAGCTCTGAGGAAGGAGCAGAGGTTTCTGTGTTGAGGCACATACGTTCTGTGTCCCGTGTCCTGTGCTTCAAGCATCAGGCACCATAAACATTAACATAAAGTAGTTTTAAAATTCAGATTTTAACATACTTTTGGAACCCTCTAGATTTGACTTTACATTCTCTTTTTGTTGTCACTAAACAGTTACACATCATGGCCTTCAGCTGCATTGCTGAAGGGAGCAAGCAAATGGTTCACTGAACATAAGGATGTTTTATTATCAGTTTGAAAATCACCTCTAAGTTACTGAACTGGAATCAACCTTTCCAAAATTGGACTGTACTTCACTGTCAGCTGTTTCTATTTTTAAGTAATCTTTAATAGAATAACTCTCTTTTCCACCTGTGTTTTTTAAACCAAGCTTTAATTGTAGAGATGTATTTTGTTGCTGTCTAGAAAGAGTTTAAGTGAATGTGTCCGTAGTGAATTGTTCTCATTGATAGGGGGCTGTGTGCATCGTGGGGTGGAAACCACAGTGCTGCTATCAAACTTTGTAATATGTCAGCACCTAAGTGTAAGACTGCAAAACCATATTGTAGCTAGAGATGCAATATGACTATGCTTTAATTACTGTACTTTGTGATTTAATAGACAAGGTGGCTACAGTTATTGAGACTGGTAGAAAAACAATGTCAGGAACAAATAGTTGCCCAGCAAGAGCAGTTCCACCATCAAATCCAAGTAAGTAATTATTTGTTTGTGTAGGTAGGTTAAACCGAACTTTTTTTCTCTTGCCCTCAACCACATTTCCCTCCAAAACAATGCAGTATGGGCTCTCGCACCCTTGTCTTTTTCTGTGAGTATATTCAGACAGGCAGTTAATGGAAGTGGATAACTGGAATGTCATAAACAGGATGCTTATTTGAGACAGCATTGGGTAATTAACAAAGTAACTGTAAGAACCATTCCAGAAGTGAATATTCTGGGATGATTTGTTTTCAGTTGTTTTGTTTTCACAAACATTTAGTTCAGAATGCCCATGGATAATCGCATTTCGGAGGTACAAGCTGGTTTTAACTAACTGTTAGACTGTATCTTTTCTAATTGTGAGATATGGTTGTTTTCTCCTCATTAGAAGATGTTATGCATCTTGTTCACTCCTCTAGACAGTCTAGAGCATAGGAAAGCATTCATTGTAAAACCTGAATGCTTATTTCACCCTTCAGTTAAACAGTCTCCTTCAAGAATGGAAAGATGACCCAAGGGAATATTCACATTTTTGCTGAACCATATTTGTCCATTAAAACAAAAGAAATGTCTATGTATGTATGAGACAGTGATTCTATAAATATATAATGCTTAATATCTTCATCATTTCGGTTGCTGTTTTTCCCTTCCCTTTCCTGATGCCCTCTACACTAGTAGTAATCAACTGTTCCTGAACTGAATTAACAAGAGGTACTGTCCTTTTATCCTATCACCTGTTTCTGCCCGTTCACCTCTTCACCTTCCCCCCCATCTTGTTTTTTTTTGTCCCACCAGTGTTTCCTTTCCCTTGTATTTCCTTTGTCCTACTGTAGTGGTTTGATTCACTTGTTGCTAATCGTAATTTTGACTAAACCATTGTGTTGGCTTTGCCGTTCTGTGTCTTAATAGGAAGGGCTACCTCTGGAAGAGTTGAGTTTGTGATATCAGCAGGGAGTTACTAACTGCACTAATTGCCACACTAAGTATAAAATCAACAGCTGTAACTTGCTTTCAGTTGTGCGAGTGCATCAGATAAACAGAGGAGCTATTCCAAACTTAAACCCGAGAAATACTGCAATCCAGGCAATTCACTATGCTCTAATAAGAATACTTAAAGGATGCCCCATCCCTGGCAGTGTTTAAGGCCAGGTTGGATGGGGCTTGGAGCAACCTGCTCTAGTGGAAGGTGTCCCTGCCCATGGGAGGGGTTGGAACTGGATGAGCTTTAAGCTCCTTTCCAACCCAAACCATTCTGTGATTCTATAACAAATAATAATCTACTATTTGGGTAGAAAAGCAAGATACTGCATTAACATTGTGTGACTCTGAGATAAGGCTTGCTGTATGCTATGCTTCAAGAGCAATGTGCTTTAAAAATACATCTTAATCTGTGTGAAAATAGGGATTAAAAGGCCTAGAGTTCCTTTTGGATCAGTGGGGTCAGTCCTTGGCTGTGTGTGGTAATGGTGAACTGCCACCATGTGTGGATCACCCCAAGATCAGGCTTTATGGAAGAGATTTGAAAGGGAAAAAAAGTTACCTGTATTCTCAAAATTATAGAAACATGATCTTATTTTCCCCAGGTCTTGTCTTCTCTTGGAATTATTCATGACCATGCAAAGAGAAGTAAAAATGCTATTTAATTGGAATAGTAGCCTTTCAGTTTTCCCACACAAAGCATTAATGACAAAGGTTAAATGTCAGCAGAGAATCTCATCAGTTTGGGTTTTTTCTCCTGACATTTCTGTTTCTTCCCTTTTGTTCTGCCTTCCCTCCTTTCTTTGGCAGAGTTGAGTCACACAATTGCAAATTATTGTTGAAGTCATGATTGAAATCATGAGCCAGTAACAAAGTTATGGCAGAACACTTTGACACTTGGGTGGGAGCACCAGGTTTTTTGGTGGTGTTATTTGGGGGGATGATTTGGGGAGATTTTGTTTTGGTTTTGGAGGGATGGGCAAGATTGGTGTATTTTTAGGGGGATAGGTTTTTAGAGGGTTATTTTTGGGGGTAGAAATCAATAGTTAATAAAACCTGGGGGCTGGTTCTGACCAGTGTATGTATAAGTTCCTCTGAAATTAAGCCTTACTTTTTGTTTCTGACTTTAGGAGAACAAATGGGTTTTGTCCAGTTTGTGCTTTCTACTTGCTATTCACATCAGTAATGCCCTGGAGTTCTGTGTAAGATGTCAGTAGAGTTCCACATTCTTAAACCACTGTTAAATCTAATGACATAACTAGAGGTTTGCTCCCCTCCATCAGATACCAGAATAATTCAAATGCAGATCTCTATTATATGAATAAATAACACATTATCTAAATCTGATGTTTTAAAGTCAGGTTTGATGCAAATAATCTTACAGAGGTACATTATTCCTATTAGCCTCATAGAGGAATGGTTTATACTTCCGTTAAGCATCTTTAAAACATATATCTAACATAAAATCTTTTACACCTAAATTGGGCTAAAGGCTTTTGTCCACTTCTAATGACATACCTGGATAGCTAATAGTGCCTTAGGTGGTTGGTAGGTAACTCCAGTTCTGAAGGTATGCAGTGAATACATGCATGCATGTTTTTTACATTAATAAATGACTAGTGAGACCTGTAATTCACTGCATGGATTTAAGAATTGTTACCATGGGCATTGTACTGTTACACATAGACTTGCTTTATGCATGAGATGTCTACATATTGAAAAATCTGAGTCATTTCAGAGAAGTACTCTAATTCTGTCACTGATACCATGAATGGGAGAGTCATCAAAGCTTAAATGTGCTCTGTGATATCCTCTCTTAGGAATTTTGCCTTTTCTTTTCCCACAGCTCATTCAGGATGAGGTAAGGCAGTTGGCAAAACTGCAGAGCAGCAACTGGGGCACCGGCAAGAGCAGAACTTTGCCCACCAAGCTCACGGACACTTTTTCATCACTAGGCAGTCAGATGGGGATGCATTCTGAAATCTTTAAAGAACATGAATGTGTTGTCAGTCAATATGGATCTAATGAAGCAGAAAGTCAGCCAAATGCCTCTGACCTGCATCACGAATGTTTTGGAAGTGATGCTTCAATGAACAGTGGATACGGGACACTTTCTGCCTCTGAACTGCACCTTGGCAGACCTGACAACACTACCAAGTGCACAGACTACATGGAGAAAACTTCCCAGGGACAGAGTGATGGAGCAATAGTACAGAGTGATGCAGCTGTAGCCATTGTTCAAAATAAAAGGGAACTTTCACCGAAAAAAAGAGAGGATAATTGTTCATCGGGAAGGAATGATGGTTTAATTTTTCCTACTGATTTTGAACATAAAGTTGATGAAACTCAGCATGGAAAAAAAGCTAGGTAGGTGGTAAACTTTCCAAATACCTTACTGTAGGCAGTCCCCATTCAGTAAATAACTGTTGGTAACTGGAAACATGTTAGAATTGAATGGAACATCTTGATTGTAAAAAATACTACTATGCTGCTTACACAGTAAGCAAAGACCCCACACTTACATTTTGGCTTAATTTTGTGCTTTGGCTGGTATCTGCTTGAACAGACCAAAAAGTAGTTGTCTGAAGCTTTTTTTTAAAGGAAAGCTATTTTACTCCTGTGTGTGTTTCGTTAGCACCTTTCAGTGATTTCTTTGTGTTGTGAGTTGGTTTTTTATCTTAAAAACCCCCATACCAACAACCCTAAACCATTTCAGTGTTCATCACTTCATATTGTTTCTTTAAAGTGCATGAAGGCAGTGGAATTTTAGTGCCCCTTTTCCATCTTGAAGAAGAAATTTCCTGTAGGGGTCATATCTCCACTGAAAAGGACGTATGTACTTAAGGTCCGTATGTTTGTTCTTCTAGTAAATCTTTAACATCATGGGCACAAAAACTGAAACAAAACCAACCAAAAAGAATAAATGCAGATGAAACATGTGTGAACACTATGCAAGAAAATGAGCAAGCAAAGAAATTACCCCATCAGAATGTAAGTCTCTATGTTTTTCTAATTTGATTCTTGTTATTGGTATTTTTTCAGCATTATAGTGGTTTCTGATTCAGCACAGGCTTTCATACTTGCTTTAAGCAGTGAGTATGATTTTACCATTCATATGTTTAAAGTTCATGTGGGCAGAGATTACTTTTTGTATCATTCTATACTTACATATTTTGGCTTATTTTATTCCTTACCTAACTTTTGTGTTCACTTACCTACGTAGCACTTGTTCTTTCCTCATAGAAATAGTAGTTACATTCTCAATTGAGGCTTCAGGTCATGGTCATTTATTGTGCCCTATGATTGTTTTGAAGGATCTTGGATTTCAGGTTTGTAATGCCACCACTTTAGAACTGTTTGTAGTACCACCTGTTGCTGTGGCTGCTGAAGCAGCTCCAAATGCTTCTGAGCAGAATTTGATTTCTCCTTGCCCATATTCTTGAGTTAATAATTCTTTACGGCCACATACCTGATCATTTTAGAGAGGAATACTTAATCACATGTATCTGATTCAAAAGGTTGTTCTGCAGGGTGATTGTGTGAGTAGTCATCATACATGTAACTATGAAGTTTTAGCATTCCTTCCTGTATATTGTCTCAAACCCCTCTCCTTATGCTAATTTTAAGGAAAGAATTCTTGAAACTCTGTTTATGACTCTACTTAAAGGAGATTAGGAGAACTAGGAAATACGAATTAGTGGATTCAAGGCAGGGTTCGTTTTCTTTCCCGTGGTCACTCTGAGGGTGATGCAGAAAGAGTTTAAGAGTAGCTAACTGTGTTTGGGCTTGCTCTCTTCAATCTTCTTCCATAGTCAATGGAAACAATATGTTCCTCTAATGGGATACTTCAAACCAGGAGTCACATTTATCTGCTGTGGACTGTTTCTTTTCTCTCTCTGCTACAGGAGGATGCATAAGGAAATTAGTGACAAACTGAGATTTTGAAACAACCTTTATGTTTCTTTTCCTTTGTGGGAATTCAGTTGCTATTCCTTCATTTTCCTTTCTTCCTCCTTAGGCAAAGGAGAATACCTAAATAAAACATTAAAAGGGCCAAAATAGCCTTGAGGTGAGCTGGTACTTCATGCAAAAACTTGAAAAGCTTTAGTTCCTATTCTTTTTTTCTTACTGACTTTTGTTAATTCAGTGGTTTCTATCCTGGTTTAGTCCTCAGTTGTATGAGCTGTACAGATTTGCCAAGGAGCATGGCTGTTAAGCTTCTGTAATGGAACAAAAAGCCCCAAGTATGGTAGAAAAGAGCGAGTGAGATGACTTAAAGCTAGCTGCACTTAACTCAGTTGCTCTTGTATCACTGTATTGTGATTCCTTGATTAAGGAAGAGAAGAGCTGTGGCAAATCTTATGTCCATTTTTATCTCACGTGTTCATCCCACTCGTTTCAAAGTGGTTTCTTTGATTACGTTTGGTGGTTGCTCTGGAAGTTTGGAGTGATGAGAAGAAGGGTATGTAGTATCTTGCATGTCTGAGGTGCTGATAGACAGCATTTACCTGTAGATTTGTGGTAGGTGGATTCGTAACAGCTCAGTATAGGCAATGCCAGTCTTAAGACTAGGAAAGAATAATGCTTTATTTGATAAGTCACCCCATCTGTATACTTACACCTGGAACAAGGAAGTTTAGATGACTGTACAATATGTGTGTTTCTGTGACAGGTAATCTCAGAAATGCTCCACAAGCAACAGGCACATGACAGAAAACATCAGTGTCTTAATTGAGTGGTGTAATTTAGTTCCCCTTTTGACTATGGTTCCTCTGAATATAAATCCCATAGGTTTGGATCATGGTGTATAATGAAATATAATCCCGTTGCTTAAAAAGACTAACACTTCCATGCAATTTGAAACAGTTATACCCTTACCTTTTTCCCACCCTTGCTTTGTGACTTTCCTTCTAAATTGTTCCTCCTTTGTGATTTTAGACAAACCTCTCTGATGCTGCTTTGCCACCTTACACTTTTTACCTCAATCAACCGAATGAAAGTCCAAATTCCTTAGTGTCTGAAGCTTCAGGTATAGTTAAGTTCTTGTACTTAAATGTCCTTTTCTTTTGAACTCTTGTTTTTTAAACTCCTCCTAAAATGCATCTCTGATAACCTTGGGGAGGTGAGGAGGGTTTGTGCACTGACAGGCTATTAAACTTTGGTATAGTCTAATCCTGCTTTTTTAGCTCTTGCATTTTGAACTAATGGAGTTCCTGTGTTTCACTGCTGGCAGATATAGAAAGTGCAGCAATTTTTCTCTTCAAATTCCTCAATGTTTCAAAGCTGAGCTTTGCCTTTAAAACTGTTCCATAATTTACTATTAAAATCATGGGGTATCAAATGACCTTTCAAATATTGGCATCACTGGGCTGTAGTAGTCACAGGGGTGCGTGGTGATAGAGGCAGATTTCCTGTAAGCCAAGGTGTGATTGAGGAATTCTGTGAAGAAACAAGAACGAGATAATGCCGTGTGTAATGTGCTGATTCTTGAATGGAGAGAGGTTGCTTTGATATGGTTTTAATTCCATCGTTTCAGAGTGGTTGGTGCTGGATCTTTGTGGGGTTTTTGAGGACTTGTGTTTTTTGGGGGGATATGGGATTTCTTGTTTTATTTTGGTTGGTTTTTTGTGAAAGCAAACAACTAATTCACATATTTTGATTGTAACAGGGTGGATTCATTTGAGTAACAAGCAGGGGCACAGAGATGCAGCCCTGCAAACTGTGTTTATTGTTTCTGCACAACCCATTGAGAGAGGGACACATATAAGAAATTGCAGTGGGCTTGAGACTGTATCTATTCCTCGTGTGCCATCCCGCTTAGTCCTGGTAGTCTGTCTCTTTGCATGCTATGGAGTGCTGTTGAGTAGCAAACTTCAGTTTGTAGTGTCAAGTGCCTTGCCTGGGATTATTCCAGAGTAATACAAATTTTAAATGCTATACTGGAAATCAGTAGAAATACAAAAGTTTATGGTAAATGAGGATTTGTCCCTTGAACATCAAAGAGTAAATTTACATGTTTTTACTGATTGATAGCTGTGGTTATTGATGCTGCGTGATGTAATGCTGATCATGTTGCCTGTGCTTTGCACTGGGTTTTTTCTAACTTCTGGTAACAAATGCTTTAGTGAGTTCCTTAAGTAATAGATGCAAATAATTAATACAGCAGTTTTGCAAGCTCACACAGTAACATTTTACTAATGGATTTTGGGATTCTTGTTTTATACCATGAGCTTAGAATTTGTAGTTTTCTATTTATTATTTTCTTTCAATGTTTCGTTTTACCAGGACTTTCATACTGGAAATTAGATGAGAAGGAGATGTATCGCCCTTTACCAGAGAACTTCAGAAGTGAGTTTGCTGATATTTTCTCTGCAAAAGCATCACCAGAGAAGGTAAACTTTCTGTCTTAAAAGTTGGCTGATAGTTGCTTGTTGTCTTTGCTTTTTCTTTCCCTACAATGTAAAGTATCAGCCCTCCAGAAGCCAGCTTCTCTGCGAGACTCTTCTGTTAACTCAGGCTTTTGTGCTCTGTTCCTTCATTATTCATTTAACCCCACTAACATCATTAGCAATTAACTGACCTTTTGTCACTATATATACATATATATATATATATAAGAAATTGTGTGTATAGGGGTTGAAAAAAGACTGACAGGTACATTAAAGGTGTATGTCCCTCATTGAAGACCCTTTTCTAAACTGGGCATGATGAATAAAGCCTTTTCCTGTTCTGAACTGCTTTATTAGCTAAACCCACCCCAGAACTTGGTTATCTCTCTTGGGGATGGAGGATTGTGTTTGGGAAAAGTAATGTCGCAATTTTCTCTGTTGAAGTTGTCTTCTGCTGATGAAACAAAGTTGTCATCATTGAAGGATATTTATCATAAAAGACAAAGGGAAAATATGCAGCTGCCAGACCAGAATTTTATGCCTTCTTCCCAGTCAAGTCACCCACCAGAGGTAACACTGATTTCTTTACTTCACATCTCAGTTTGGAGACAGAGCAAGTTTTGGGCTGGTTTCTTATTAATTGACCCCTGCTGCCACCTCCAGTTTTATACTGGAACAGCGATTTGTGCAGCCGTGATGAGCCAGAATGGGAAAGGATCCAGCTGACAAGACCTCCAAAACCACCCTGGGTAAACAAGCATCTTTGCTGCACAACCTTGAGAATGGTGCAGGGATGAATCTGCTTATGCTGAGACTGCAGCTGATGAAATGCAGATGGAACTGCAGTCACAGGAACAGGGTTTTCTTACTGCTTCTCACAGGACGAGTTCATTCCACCCGTGAAACAGAAGAGGCAGAGGTTGTGTAATTGTTCTTTATCATATCTGTTTCTTTATACAGCTTTCAGTCTTGTACAAAATCCAGTAATGATGCTTCTATGTGACTATCTGGTTTATATAATCCATGAAGCGTTTTTTTCATAACTATACAAAGTTATTGTTTCAACCTACAGGCAGATATCAAAGTCCTTCTATTTATGTAACTGAAATGTCAAAGCATTTTTAGACAGCTGCAGATGTTAGATAAGTCTTTTATTCTTAATGGGAACTTAGAAACTCAAGTTGCAAACACTGGGAATATGCATCATTATCTAAGCTGTTACATGTCCCTTCATCTTGCTTGTCATACCAAAATACTGTGGCAATTGTAGTAAATGGTAGCTGTTATTCATTATGATTCCTGCAATACGTTACGTGGATTGCAGCTGTCCTCAGATAAACTCCATTTACAGGAACAAAAGTTAAATCACAGTTTTTTTAGCATTGTAACTTCTTTCCTAGATCTTGACATTGGACCCAACCCTGCACATGAAACCAGGGCAGCAGAACCCAGGACCTCGTTTTATCAATATTCCTGAAGAGACTGCTCCTTTTTCTCCAGACTCTATGGCAGAGCCTGGATTTTCAAGTCATTGTGACACAGACTCTTTTTCACAGACAAGTAATTCATCTCAGTTAAATGATTCTCCAAAGCATCCTGCCAGCAGCAGAGGTGAATGTTTGGACCTCTGGAGAAATCACCCATTCCAGAATGAAAACAAGACCAGCTCTCCCTTTCCAGTGGCATATATGGATGCTAACAATGATAACTTAGTCAACACTGAGGAGGAAGAAACACGGACTCTTACTCCATCTTCTATTGCTCAGTGTGCTGACAGCAGTTTGCCAGAATACAGCCTTTCAGTGACATATGTTGAAGATCCCGTGATAATGTCAAAGTAAGTAATGTCGGTTGCGATGTAAGTAAGTAATGGTTGGTATCTTCACAGTACTTGTGAAATAACCAGAATATGAGTTCTGTTTGCTTAGAACATAGCTGCACATTGCTGCTATTTTCTTTGTCTCCTCTGAAGTGCAGATGGCGTTATTTCCCACTTCTTACAGTTGTCTGGAGTGTTCTGTTTAATCTTCTTCAGATCATGCTATTTAACCCTAAGGCACACTATTTGTGTTCTGTCTTCCTTGGATGTCAAAGCCTTAACTGGAAGGCAAAATAATTTCTTATGTTTTATTTGGTTATGTCTTTTTATACCTTAAAATAAAAATCCATACTTCCCTCATAGGTTATATGAGGGAGTTAATTCAAGGCAGCGAATTTCCAAGTTCTGTGGGGGATGTTTTTCTATCTAGAGGCAAATGGTGAGAGAAGCACAGAATTACTGTACTTAGGAAAAATAAATATCTGCCATTCACTGCTGAAGCTCTTGTCATTTATGTATACATAGACAAACAAACATGGCATATGCCATGTGTGAGGGCTTATGTCAGGGTCATGGTTCAAGATAATTCAGTATTTTGAGCTTTCCTGCTACAACTTTACGCACAGTTTCTAGTGCATAGCAAAGGAGAGAACAGACTGTAAAGCTGTGTATTGTATTTGTATATAATAATACGTGTATTAATGGGAAGACTTCTTTACAAGCCTTGGGTGTCCGACACCACTGCCTTAGATGATGAAGCTTTCTTTAATTTGAATGCAACAAAGTTCTGTAAGAACTGAGTTATTTATATGCTGAGTTAATCATGTGCAAATGAATACAGCAGTGCATGGTCATGTGGATAGCTGGAAACCTTTTCTGTTCTTACGTTTGAAACTAGGATTAGGCAGAACTTGAGGGAAAAACACGCTCGGCACATAGCTGATCTACGAGCTTACTATGACGCTGAGATACACAGCTTAAAACAGCAGCTAGAGGCAAGCCATAAAACTGCTTCGTCCGAAGACTTGAAGAAAATCAATCAAAACCTTGCTGACAGGTACTGTTTGTCCTTACTTGTCCTCTTCCTCTGTGACATGGGATTCCTTCCACTTCCAAACCTGAAAATACTTGTTTAGAATAGCTTGAAAAGTTTGTCACTTTTCAATTCTGAAGATTATGTGCATCTATGATACTAATATAGAATCACGGAATCATAGAATGGTTAGGGTTGGAAAGGACCTTAAGATCATCCAGTTCCAACTCCCCTGCCATGAGCAGGGACACCTCCCACTAAACCTGTCACCCAAGGCTATTTCCAAACTGGCCTTGAACGCCACCAGCGATGGAGCATTCACAGCTTCCCAGGGCAACCCATTCCAGTGCCTCACTACCCTTGCAGTAAAGAATTCCTTCCTTATATCCAATCTAAACTTCCCCTGTTTAAGTTTGAACCTGTTACCCCTTATCCTCTCACTGCAGTCCCTAATGAAGAGTCCCTCCCCAGCATCCCTGTAGCCCCTCTTCATATTTTCCTATTAAGTATAAATCTTATGTTATTTAATAGAGCTGTTTAAGATCATTTTAAAATCGTTGTTAGGCAGCAAGCATGATGTTTGGACCAGAGGTCTTGTTTGAACTGATTTTTGCTGAAGCCAGTATAAGTTTTACTCAAGGGGCTGTCAGGCAGAGGTTGTCCTAAGCAATTTGTAATGGAACTATTTGTGTTGTAAAGTAGTTCTTGCCCATCATGCTGGTGAACATCATCATCCTTTATCTTTCATGTTAAAACCACAGTCTTGAATTCATTGGTAGCTTTATAAAGTCAATTTGCCAGTCAGTGCTCTCTGACTAGATATTACTACTGTAGTCTGTGTGCCTCACCTAAATACTCCATTAGATACAGGTTGAATATTTGCTATATAGAGAAGTTTTTATACAAGTTGCCAGTCAAAATAAATATTGTTAATTTAGATAGCTATAATACTTAAAAAATCAATGCCCTTTAGAATAATTGGAGTGGTAGCTGGGACTCTTTTGTACTTCCCTTCCAGCAGTAGTGTGTGCTAACTACTAGAAGTGACTTCTGAGCAGTCATTTATTGAGTTAAAGTAGCTCACAGTATGATTGCGGCTATCAATTATCGCACAGCATCAGTAGCTAGCTGAAGTGCAGCTCTGCTCTGGTGCATCTCAGCTGCTTTTGGTCTGCAGCTCTTATGCTCCTAGCCACGTGGAGTCTCTACATGTGTTTTCAAGTTGCTGCTTGCCCACCATGAGCAGAGACTTTATGCTCACTGCAAAGACTATGGGAGAAATCACAGGATGGGCACTGAAATTCATGGAGATGCTCAAGGAAGGAATGAAAGGTAAAGAATTTCTATTTATTTTAAAGTTTCAAGGGATTTTTGTGATCTGTGTGTTCTGAATAGGTGTGACCAATTAGATGCAGCTCTGAATGAAGCAAGTGCTCGCATAAAAGACCTTGAAAATAAGAATGCTATGCTGGAAAGGCAGGTGGTAAGTATGTGTTCTTAAATAAGTTTTTTTTTTTTAACTGAAAGTGTAAGAGAATGCACTTACTCATAACTAAGCTGATACGTGTTTCTGTATCTTCATCTTTTTATTTTCAACCTTCCTCCTTAATATATGAATCAGCCAATATGTTCCATCAGTGACTTTCCTAGCTGAGCTTCTTCGACTTGAATCATCATCACTTTTGCTTTTGAACAACCTTTTCAGGTTAGCAGGGATCAAACAAAGTTTCGCAGTGAAATGCTGTGATGTGTTCATGGTGTCTCTCTGATGCTCTTTGGGTTTTTTTATGTATTTATTTTGCTTTAATTACTTTCTCTGATTTCTTAGAGCTGTGATAAAAAAACTCTTCTCATCTGCACTGAGGCACAACTATTCTAAGGATATCTATGCAGTTGTTCTGAGTAGGTCGGACCAGTTTGCCTACGGCTGCATAGCTGCATTTACAGGTCAAATAACAGAATGCTTTGTCATGAAAGTTAGACACCTGGAAAGACATTTTTCCATGCTGGGAAGCAAGAGGCCTAACCTCTAGATATTTTAATTCCTGTAAAATAAGTAACATCTTTTGGGGATTTTGGTCTTCCTTTGCATTCTTTCTACATCACAGAAATGAGCAAAAATCTTTTCACGTACAGATGTACCCTTGTTTTCTATCTGAGTAAATTTAGATTATGCTTTGCACTGAAGTGAAAACAAATCCTCCAGGAAGCATGATCATGAATGTGTGTTTTCCTGCAGGCAGACTGGCAAGACCGCTTCTACACAGTCAGTAATAATTCCAAAGGTTTGCAGGAACGTATGGAAGAAATGCGCACAAACAATAAGGAGAAGGATAACACCATCAGTCGGCTAAAATCGAGGCTTCAGGATCTAGAGGAAGCATTTGAGAAAGCTTACAAGTTATCTGATAATAAAAACACGAGGCTAAAGGAAGAAAATAAAATGTTTCAAAATGTAAGTAAGAAAAGGGGCAGTGGTGATCGCAGTTACACAGAGGGTCAGGAGCACAGCACATCCTGCTTTGGAAAGCTGCTTGGAGTTTACCATTGTGAAGGCTTAATGCCCAACTAAGAGAACAGGAGTTATTCAGCTGGCTACTTAGTAGACTGGGTGTTAGGTGATGCTATGGATCTATAAATACTTAAGGAAACAAGGGTATACTTGATAACACTTCTTGTAGTCTCAGGTGTTTTAGGACTCTATATGCTATTAGTTAATTTTATTTTTAGAGGTACTGCAGGAAATTGGTTTAGAACATTGTTTTCCCCTTTCAGGTTTAGTGAGGATGGGCTGAATTTCTCGTAAGTCAACACAACTTGCTTGAACTCTTTATTGTGTATGACTTTAGGGTGAATCAAAGGAGTTGTTTCCCTGATTTTTCAGTAATAGCTTTATGGAATGTTTTAAAGGATTGACAAAATGAGTGTTAGTTGGAAAAGCTACATTGTGCTTTAACTCCTTTTTCACAACTAAAGACTGCAAAATACAAAGTCGACTTTAAAGTTAGTGAATAATTTTACCAGAGCAATCAGTTCCTTCAGGTTCTTTAGAGATAAATAATTTGAGAATTAGAAATATATTGTGTGAGTAGTTCAGTCGTTCTTTCTGTAACTTTTTACTCCAGTTAGAAGATGCTAGAACTTAACAAACAGTTATTGAAGTACATTCTCTATCCCCTGGAGTGCTTCTGCATGGGGCAGACAATTCAGATGAGAGCAGTCAACAAAACTGTTAATTGTAAATGGTCTCACTGTGATTTTGTGTGTTCGTTTTGTTTTAGCTTTTAGGAGAATATGAGTCCCTTGGAAAAGAACATGAAAGAGTAAAGGTAAGTACACACTAGTTAATTAGAGAGCCAAGTATGTGAAATGTGCGATAATGTGCCATGGAATTAACCTAAGTGCTTTGAAAAAGATCATATGGAAAGATCCGTATTTATTTTACCTGATAGCTTCTTACTACATCTTCAGAGCACTGCAGGGAAAAGTTTGGAATGTATAGGTTTTCAGTCATGTACAGCAAAAATTCTGCACAGTCAAAGCCATCAAATTGTGTGGGCCTCCTTTCAAATAGGAAGGTGTATTTAATGTATTGTTTTCAAGACTGATGTAGTTACTCGTGTGTTTTTCTTTTAATACACTTTGTACCTTCTAAGCTTATTACTTTTTTCCTTGTGTAATTGTAGGATACATTAAATACAACTGAAAACAAATTGCTTGATGCAAACACGCAGATATGTGATTTGAAAAGGTAAATGTGAAACTGTTTTCTTCCTGTTTTAACAATACAAAATGCAGGCAATGATCTAAATATTTACTCCTAGGTTATGAAGTCTGTAGATCTTGAAGTTCATCTTATGAATCATTTCATGTTGTTTTATGTTACTTCATACATACCGTAAATATCATATTTTAAGTACATATGTTTTCTGCTTCTTCAGTCACAATGGCTTCCCATGGGATGTAATGATTTGCTTCCTTTCTGATGGTTGTCACTCCAGTAGCCCCGCCAGGCTGCTGCTCAAGCCTTTACTGCTGCAGTTGTGCTCTCAGGAGCACCATCTTCAGCTAACCAATCACTGTTCTGGTTTTCAGGAGTGAGGATGCTGACAGGAATTTGCTAAGATTATGGCTCCTAGGCATTAATAAAGCACAGAAAGAATAGAAAAAATAAACAGGAAGAGTTGAAGAAAGGAATAGAAAGAAGCCAAAACCACTCTGCTTGCAATTTTTATTGGGACTGTTGAGGGAGTGAAGGTAGTATGAAGGACAGTTGAAGTATTTCTGTTGGCAGTTCTATTTTCTTCCTGCCTGATTCTCAGTGCTGCTATTTAGGAACCATTTCAGGCTGGGGAAATTTTAGTGAAAGAGGAGATTTTTATATCCTGCTCCAAAAACCTGTATTTCTGTTCTCCAAGAGGGAAATGCCTAAGACTGTGTTGCATTGCCAAGGACTAGCTCAGTGAAGATGTGGACTCCAGAATAGGGGGGAGATGAAAATCCTGTGAAGAACCTGAGCAGCAGATTGGTTATTAAATCCAGTCAGGGAGCCTCTTGTATAAGTACATAATTTCAAGGAGGAAACATGTGGTTTGTTTTCCCTAGCCCCTCCAAGGTGGATGTTTTGATCCACAGCAGTGTCTCCTGCTCCTGTCTTTCTAGCTAGGTTACCTACCTTGGAATTCAAATACATATTTATATGTGTATTTAGATAAGATATAAAAATGTAGTAGTTGCTCTTGTTCTTCTGCCTCACCAAGGATATCTGATTAGAAAAGAGTACACACCAAGAAATATGATGTATCTTTTATGTCATTTAAATAATCTTATAATGCATCTTTGCTACTTCCATATCAGGACTATTTCAAAACTTGAAGCTCAACTCAAGCAGGTGGAACACGAAAACATGCTGAAACTTCGCCGTGTCACTGAAAGTCGTTTCAGAACCTCTTGTGCCAAGTAAGTGAATATTCCAACAGTGTGAAAGCAGATCTTGTGGTTTAGACTACTTTTTAATGTGTTTTGGATAAAAATGGACCAAGATCACGTCAGTCTGTAGGCCAAACTGGTTTAATCACGTGATGTAATCTAGAGGTTTTACATGCCAAAAGGTATTGAAAACAATACATACTTTGGATAATGTATGTGTGACTTGGCAGCCTGTTTCTAGTCTTCCCAGATGGGTGTTTGATAGGTTTCAGCTGAATGGGGATGGGCATGCTCAACAGAGATCTTGGGAATAGAATCTAATAGTTCAATTGGACACTGGAGGTTTTCCTTTTGTGTTTGTCACTGATCTGAAGGGCTGATTACTACTTTTTATGTTTCTACATACAATTTGTACAGGTGTCCTGAGCGAATGTACGTTAGAATTAGTTAGAATTTGAGTGGAACAGGAATGCATACTGTTGTTTGAATTGTGGATTTATGTTAAGAACATTAAAGTTGAGTTGTGTTCTGTGGTGAGTTAATGTGTGGTCGTTGGTTGTTTGGTGTTTTTCAATGTTTTGAAGCCCTGAAAAGCTTTGTCCCCCTTTGGTTTCTCTTCGTTACTTAGTTATAGACTCTTTGGTGCCTCCCAGTTCAGCGCTGATCATATGAAGCCCAAAAAGATAATGTAATACATCTGTAGGTGTCCATTTATATATATTGAACAGCAGTATTTGGGGGGAGAACCTGATTTTTCAGTAGTATGAAGATACAAGTAGTTTCTGAGGAATATATTACAGGACTGATTTCTGGGGGAAAAAATGGAATAAAAACCTTCAAAACCTTTCCTAATTCCGAAATGTTCTGTTCCCACAGCAAGTTGACAACAACTCCTGATGTCAGCAGGCGGAAGTGGTTGATACCAGGAGCAGAGTATTCAATCTTCACTGGCCAGCCTTTGGAAGTTCAGGAAGGCTCCAAAGATAACAGACTAGAAGAAACCTATATTCCTTCCAGGTGAGTTGGTTTCCCTCAGTATCCAACACTCTTAGAAATCCAGAATTGACTAGATTTGTATTTTTAAAGTTTTGTACTTGTTACATAGAGCTCTAAAAGTATTCTCCATGTCATAGATGCTCTGCAATTCCTTAAGACCACAATCGCCTTTCCTCACCAACAAAGCAAGGAGCAGCTTTCAGTACCTGTCTTGAAATACCAGAAAGCTTCAACTGCATCTTGTGCCATCTTCTTTACATATTTTTGTTCAACTCTACTCTGGGTTTGGGCACAGTGTGCTCTGTTGCATTGGATGTGAGCTGTAGCAGTTGGCTGCAGCTTTCCAGCAGTGTGAAGCCTCAGATGTAGTGTAGGATGTAATGTAGTAGTTTTTCTTCTTACTTAGAAGTTTCTAAAGCCTCTGTTGTGACATACTTAATTCTAAGAACACATCAAATAACTGAATTCAACTCACACTTGAACTGGCTGTAACACAATCCTTTGAGGTCCTTGGCTGAAACTAAAACCCTTAAAATTCTTGGTTTGATGACTGCAAATCTCAAACTAAATTCCTCCTTTTCCCTTCTGTTGCCTCATATTCTTTAAGGCACCATTCTCCTCCTGAGAAGGACTCCTCGCAAGAAGACTCTTCAACAACCACATCAGAAAAGAAAGAAATGGTGGTGTCAGAAGCACCAATTATAAAAGCCTTTAAAGAACTTGAAGAAGGAAAAGCATTTAAAGATTGGGGTACACAGACAGAAAAAGAAGACTCATCAGCCAGTAACTTACTTTCATATTCCTGAACTTGTCTTTAACTGGCATTTCTTTGGTTGCATGTCTTCTGTTGTTGTTATTCTTGGCATTAAAGTCCATCAGGCTTAAGTGACGGGATAAAACCAGTTTTAGCATGCAGGCTTCTGGAGTTTTCCTAAGAAAATTCAATATTATGCAGCGAAGTGACTTGTTTAACATAGAGGGAATGCAAAGGTTGCTGTTAAGTCTCAAATGGAGATAGCTAATGTCCTTTTTCTAAGAATATCTCAGTATTTATAAACAGTTAATGGAGTCCTAGCAATGTCCTGGCTGGCTGTACATCCATTATAGTTTTGTTCTCATGGTGTTGTATCACAATGTGACTAAGAAAGCTGGCAGATGTACTGTAGGACTGCACCAAGCTGATGTACTGTAGGACTGCACCAAGCTGTTCTAACTACCTTGATTTAGAAAGCCTTGTAATTAGAAAATGCTGAGTTTGTTGCAAATCCTTATTATTCTTGGTTCAGGCACTCCAACCCTCTTTCCCAGAAGATGGTTTTGTCCTTCTTTTCACTGTCTCTATTAAATCAGTAAGTTAATCCATCGTTCATGAGTACGATGAGCAGGGAGTAAAACCTGAGCAAAACATGTTAATGTCAGGCATCCTAAGTACAGTCTTTGTACAGTCCAAGCTGCATACAGAATATTTGTGGGTTCTTGTCTTTAAAAAGGTCTTATATTAAACAATCTTTTTCTTCCTTTTAATTAGAAACATCAAATCGACGTCAAACTGTTGGGTTTGTGGAATCTTCTTTAGTTGCTAATCAATCTCCAGAGAAAGGGAAAGACCAACACAGACCAAAACGGTACAGCTCCCCTTCTGGCCAGAGGTCATCGTCCCTTCCACCTCCAAGCAGGAAATCAAATACTCCAAGTCAGTGCTTTTCCGAAGCTTGGTTTGTGTTACTCAAAAAGTAGAATCAAATAATGAGAAGCTGCTTTAGAAGAAAGAAAAATAAAGATAGAATTTCTGCATTACTCTAACAGTAATAGTAAAAGCTTGACTGTAATTGCAGAAAACATGACAGCTCTTAAGTTTATTTTAACTTTTCTGTGTTGTGATGCACTTTTCATCTAATTTAAATAAACATGTAGACAGCTTTAAGAAGCATTGTTCAAAGATGTAAGCATCTGATCACATCAGTGGGAGATGCTGCACTGGGAGATGTTCGAGGTAGTTAAACATACTCTGTCTTTTGCAGCAAGAAGAGAGATAATGTTGGCACCAGTGTCGGTGACATACAGCCCAAAACGATCTCCAAAAGAAAACCTCTCTCCTGGATTTAGCCATTTGCTTAGCAAAAATGAAAACACAGTGACAAGGTATGAGGCTTGTGAATACAGTTGTGTTCTGAACATTACTATAGCAGCAGTATGTTTATGCAGGCTTAATACTGCTCTTTCTTGTTCATTAAAAGTCCTAGAAAATGAGTCATGTGAAGATATCTTAATATACAGCTAAGTTTAACCCTGTCAAGAAACATGGGAGCTTGGCCTGCTTGTGAAAGAACGTCACACAAGTGGGGTATTTTGGTGGTGCAAGTAGGACATATTCAGCTATGGCATTATGAGCAGTAAGCAGAAGACTTGCACTGCTATGGGATAGAAATTGTTTTTATTAAAAAACTGCTTATTTAACCAAAAGGTGAGAGAGTTGAAAATACTGCATTGCTTGATACATGATTTCTAGCTAGTGACTGTTTTGTGCTTCCTGCTCTATAGATTTGATATACTTCTAGATGACCTGGAAGCTGGTCCTACATCTACTTTACAGCACAATAATACAAGGAAAAGGCTCCAGTTCCTCTCACTAGATGATGCAGAAGGTAATATATCAAAGTGGGGGAAACTTTCTCTGTTGGTAATACCTGCTTAAATCAAAGCTGTCACTTTTATCAAGTCCAACTTTTAAAAACCCTCTAAATCTTGTCTTATTCTGTAGACAGAGAAGTGCCATTCATATTTTATTTTTATGTATATGTGTGTATGCACAAATAAAATGGACCAACAGCAATAATGAAATTGGGAAAGAAGGGCAGTATGTTTTCTTGTGCTTAACTTAGTTACACAATGCATATCTTAGTAGGATCTGTATAAAGATGGACGTACTCAGGGATACTAATAACATTCTGTTGCTGAACATCGCATTACAGACAGCAAAGTGTAACTATAATAAAAGCAGTTGTTTCAGATGTTTTAAATGATTGATTAAACCAAATCTTTTCTCACTTTTTTAAATCTTGTCACAATGTTCTGCTTTTGTTTTTATTAATGCATTGATTTAGATGAGTGTTTTCATGACAACTGTGATATTTAGTGATATTTAGAAATGTTGCAATAGTCAAAGTTATTCCTAATTGGCACAGTACAGTAATCTGTTTGTTAGCCAAAAAATGTGCTATGTTATAAAGATCACTTGAAAGATCATCCATACAAATGTTTTCCATTCTTCTGGGAAGTTTGCCTACAGCAAGCTAACAAGGCTTTGCTAGTCGCTGTCCTTACTTTATGTACCTCCAAGGTCACTCTGCTTTTCTTGTCATTAGCTTATTTTTCTCTTCTATGTAACAATTTCACAGACAATTGCAAAACTAATAAAAAGACCCCTATTTTGTTCTTAGGAAGACAACACTCAGGTATCAGACACAGCTCTTGTGCTGAATCCATCAATACTGGAACGAAGAAAGCGACAGCCTGGGACGAGAGGAGTGTAGCAGAGAAATACGAGCCAGTGCTACCTGCTTGTGAGGGGGACTTCAAATACACAGCAAGGATTAGGACTCTGGCTGAAACAGAGAGGCTTTTTGATGAGCTGACTCAGGAAAAGCAACAGGCAAAGATTACTCTTATTTTCGATTTGTAATGAAACATAATAGTTGTATGAGAGGTGAGGGGTGTAGTTGTGCACCCTGCAATGCATGGCTGAAGTTCATGCATAATTTCTCGTGTTACCCTGGGAATGGGCTGTTATCATTCCTTGTTCTACTTCCCATACTCCAATCCTTTTCTGTCCCTAACTTCCTTAAAGGAGAGTCACTTTAACATAAGCACAGCATGAATGGAAGGGTTGAAGTGAATTTGATTTTCTTCCTTAATGGCCAATGATTTAAACCAGCCTTTCAAATAAGGAAGGTTATTCTGGCAAGTAAGAGTGCTCCCTTCATAGGATTCTAGAATGTTTTGGGTTAGAAGGGACCTTAAAGCTCATCTAATTCCAATCCCACTGCCACAGGCAGGGGTACCTTCCACTAAAGCAGTTTGCTCCAAGCCCCCTCCAACCTGGCCTTGAACACTTCAAAATGACCCTTGGGAGAGTCTGCTTATGAATGTTAACTTCTGTATCCGTTTGGTACAGCACAGTGTTATGGGAGCATACTTGTGTTTAAGAACAGGACTGAATGTGTCTCTGTAATCTATATACCTCACCTCTGTCTTTATAAGATGAGTTAGGAAGGTTTATACTGGCTCTTGAAACTATAATTTACAGCTGAAGTATTTTCTGTTACTAGATTGAGGCTGCATTGAGTCGAATACCTTGTTCTGGTGGAAGAATGACCTTGCAAGCAAGATTAAATCAGGTGAAAAAGCTTCTACATCTGACTGTTCTCTTAAATTGCTCTCCCACAATTTAACAATATAGAGTGTAGATGGAAGTTCCACTATATAGTAAGCTCAATTACTGTGGGGACTTTTCCATACCACTGAGAAGTGCTCCTGAATATGGCGTATAAGGAAAAAGTGTGTGTGTGTGTACATGTATAAATAGTACATAGAGTATATTCTACATAATAAGACTGTTGATATCCTCTGGGGTTTGTACATGGGAGACATTATTCCAAATTACTACAAGAATAGTCTGTTCTTGCTATAGCACTAAGAGGCACGTGAAGGCAATGCATTGAGGCAGTAACTATGAAACAGATCCTTGAAGCTGTTGTGCTGTAGAGGAAAATGTAAAGTTTAGTGGTTGGTTGGGTTGTTTTGTCTGCTTGAAAGCATAAGGAAGAAAGTAAGAAGGCAAACAGAAGTAGTGGAGGTGGAATGCAGGAGAGGCTCTTCTTTAGAAACCTCTGCACACTCTTCTAATGAAAACAACCATCTCCCAGTTGTGTTCTAGAGGTCTCTGCAAAGCCTACAACTGCAGCAGTTCCTGAATGGGGATCATAGGGCTTGTAACCAATTTGAAAGTCAAACTGCATTCCAGTGAGTCAATGCTACCCCTCACTGCAGTGGTCAGCATTTCCTAAATGTGTCTCCCTTATTATCATCCTGGCCTAATTCTTGTCAACCTTACCTAGAAGTCACGTAAAAGTTTAAAACCAGACCCAGAATACCTAAAACAGTTTTAAAGAAGCCAATGACCCACAGATACACATGTGCATAAAAATAATACACCGTTTGTAGGTCTGCCTATAGTTTGTGGATGCTAACAGAATGCTAGTAAAGGATACCAGTGGAGTACAGGAATAACAGTACTTCATTTTAGAACGATCATTGCATTTTGGTTTATGTTATTAAATCCCTTTCCCCCCCCCCCCCCCCTTTCTTTAACTTTCCTTTAGGAAGCTCTGGAAGATCGCTTGGAAAGGATTAATAGAGATTTGGGGTCAATACGCATGACTCTGAAACGATTCCATGTTTTACATACCTCTGCAAACCTTTCACAATTCCCTCTTTGAATGCAAATATGCTTTTTTTTCCCCCTTGCACTAATATGTAATGATGCACTCAGTAAATGCAAATGGTTTTGTATTTTTCTAAACCCTCAATAGTAGTTTTACAGCCATGTTACCCTTTACCAACAGCAATATTTTGTACTTGGAGCCACCTATATTTTGAACATATTTTTGTTACACTCGAGAAAATCAATGTTTATCCTGTATTGTAATATTTTTAGAAATATTAATTATTTTTAAATAGTGATATCGAATTTATAAGAAGAATATGAAACTAAAAGGCAGCTTGTTTTCAGAAAATGAGTGTTACTGGTTTGCACTTCGTTTTCCTCCCCGTTTTATAAGTATTTATGGTATGATGTAAATATTAGCCAATAGGAAATTTTGATCTTTAATACAAACAGCAACCTGGATTACCTGTGTAAGAGACCTGTGTTATGTTGTAAATCCTTTTAATTTCAGCCCTATATCATGGATACCTTTCATTGTGACAAAACTGTGAGCAATACTTTCGCTGTGGTTGACTGGCCACAGAGTGAAGCGTGTGTTCTGCTGGTGTGCTGCAGTAGGAAACTTGCTCTAAATGACTTGATGTCTCCCAACAGTTGCAGTGGGTAGTGTTTTGTTACTGCAGGTACCGGGATCCACGGGAGCCATCCCATCTCGACTCCAGCCACCACTGCAGGACTGTAACTATTCATCCCAGGTTACTGTTTTAATGCAGCAGGTTGGGTTTTGTGCCATGCCAGTGTTCTGGTCACCTCCATTCCCTAATCAAATCCAAGCTGTATTTGTGAATACACATGCATTTTTCTTGGTGAAAAAAAAATACATATTTGCTAGTTGGCCTATTGCTGAATGACTGTCCAACATTGAGAGTTTGTATTTTAATATCAAATAAAGGTTTAATTAGATTCTTTCCTCCTGCCCAAGAACAGTAATAGGTTCTGGAATATTACATCAGCCATAATGTAGGTTTTAATCATATTGTGTGTTTCAACTTCTGTCCTTGTTCAAGATGTTTAGCCACTAATGATGTGATTATGAGGCCAGAACAGCTGTCATAAAGGAAGCTCAGGAAGAGCTGATTCTAAAATTAGAGTCCTGTCATTTAAGGCATTTGATGAACTGTCTTACCCCAAAAATGATACTTCATTGCAGCCACTTCTGCCCTGTAGTTCCTTCAATACACAGTCAGGGTTGGGGAGAAGTCAAGGGTGTTGGTTGCTCTTTTTACCCTTTAAAATATACAAATTGGACCTGAATACTTGGAGTTAACTCAAATATATTTCCAGCTGCACCAGTAGCTGTACAGTTTTGGTGGTATTCCATATTACTTGTAAGTTTTACATAGAAAGGGTTGAAGGAGGAGAACCAAATCTTGACTTCCAGCTGCAGCTCTACTCTTCAGCTAAGGAGTTTCCCCACCATTTTAAGTTACTAACAGATTCAATCTGAAAGTGTTCAGAAGTATCAGTCGCCTAGCGGGATTTGTCCAAGGAATCCATTGCAGGAACATTGCATGAGTCTGCTATTGTGCTGATGGAGGGATCCAATACCTACAGCATAAGCAAGCCCAATTTCCCTGGCAGATGTTAGAAAGAAGCAGGTAAATCAGTTCTGCTGCTGTTACTTCGAACCACCTCTGTCTCCCCTCGTTCATTCCCGTGCTGTTCCCAGTCATGTCCTCTTTTTATTATTATAAATTGTGAGTCAGAATTCATATTTTAATCAAAAGCCCTCCTCTATCTGTTGGAGCTCTCTGGGTTATTTCTGTTCTATTAGAACACTGAAGGAGGAGCGGGAAAAAAGCCCATGGAAGTTGCTCTTGGTGCATTTCTGAGCCAGCTCTTTCAGGCAGGTGTGATCGTGGGTTGACCTGTCGGCGTGGTGCCTTCGGCCTGGTTCCTGAGGCAGAGCTGCAGTTCCAGCTGAGATCAGTGGGAGGCCGAAGGGCTCAGCGCTTCCCAACATCCGACCCCACGCATCAGAAGCGAGTGCAGAAGGATGCGTTTGCTGTGGGAACGTGACTGTGCTTTGCAGGGCAGATTATTAATCCTTTTAACGATTCTTCCCCTTAACACCAGCAAACTGGGGACAAATAATGACTTTTAGAGACCCAGAACCTTATGCTTGCCCTGAGCAGGACTTTAATCATCTTCCTCTGGATTTCTTACACCTGCCACCTCCCAGCTCTGGAAGTGTTTATTACCTTTCCTAATCCATTGGGTTTTGCCTGGAGCCTCAGGCTTTGGTCTGCCTGACTGCTTTGATGAGACACGTGTAGTTTCCTCCGGTAGTGATAAACATTACAGCTCCTCCAGTGAGAGATTTAACCTTTGGAAAAGACCATTTCCATTGGTCCTCATCTCTAAAATGCAAGTTATAAATGGTGTCTCTTTGTCGATGATGCTTCAGGTGCAGGAGCTTGAGCCATCAAGTGTGCAGCTGGTGAGTTTGGGATTACCCTGCTCTATCCACGAGCTGGAGCGGAGGAGGAGCACCGAGGTGAAGTACCCTTAAAGAAAGAAAAACCTGAAAATTGGCAAATTTGATTGCTTTTTTTCCCTCTAATACCCGCTCGTTGCAGATCGCGCTTACAGACCTGCAGCAGGTGCCCGGGGCAGGGTCGGGCCCGTCGTGGCCGCTGTGGCTCGGTAGCCGTTGTTCTCGGTAGCCGGGCCCCCCCAACCCCTCCGCGCTGCTCTCGGGCCCGGTGCCGGTGCTCTCC
>JASSUY010017884.1:0-82500 GCA_032466535.1 Forpus xanthops
AAGAAATTCTTTAGTGTAAGGGTGGTGAGGCACCGGAATGGGTTGCCCAGGGAAGTTGTGAATGCTCCATCGCTGACGGTGTTCAAGGCCGGGTTGGATAGAGCCATGGGTGGCGTGGTTTAGTGTGGGGTGTCCCTGCCCCTGGCAGGGCAGCTGGAACTGGATGATCTTAAGGTGTTTTCCATCCCTAGCTATTCTGTAACGCTATGATAATGAGTGATCAAGTTAACTGGGTTCTAACTAGGCCCCTACAAGATTCTGCCTATAAAAGTCTCATGAAAATGGTATTTTTAGAAGCTCTGTTAATTTCAGCCCATGTGTAGGATTTAGTGAAATCTTTTAATTAATCATAAGCCAGAGGTCTCTGAGTGCTGATCTGCAATGCTGTTCATGTAAGGCCAAACTGTTGAACCTGTTGAGTAGTTACTGTTGAGCCAAGGAACAAGAAAAAGAATTTTGTCCTAGTTAGAGTTATGGCACTTGATCCATAGTGTTGAAATAGAAAGAATTGCAAAAACCATTTGCATTGCCCCTTAGAATTTATCAGATTTAAACAAGCATTGAAATCATTGTTTCCAGGAGACCCTTAAAAGAAAATTAAATATAAAAGCTTACAATATAATTTTCAAGAGTTTGTTACACTGAACTTCTTTAACTTCAGAAAATATTTCTGACACTGTTTCTAATATTTGCTTGAATACTGCTTATGAGTTAGCAGCAAGTTTTGCTCAGTTATAATAATGCGTATTTATAGAATCATAGAATAGAATCGTACAATAGTTAGGTTGGAAAACACCTTAAGATCATCTATTTCCAACCCCTCTGCCAGGGGCAGGGACACCTCCCACTAAGCCATGTCACCCAAGGCTATGTCCAACCCGACCTTGAACACTGCCAGTGATGGAGCATTCACAACTTCCGTGGGCAACCCATTCCAGTGCCTCACCACCCTTACAGTAAAGAATTTCTTCCCCAGATCCAATCTAAACTTTCCCTGTTTAAGTTAGAACCCATTACCCCTTGTCCTATTACTACAGTCCCTCATGAAGAGTCCCTCTCCAGTATCCCTATAGGCCCCCTTCAGATACTGAAAGGCTGCTATGAGGTCTCCACTCAACAGAGTCGTTCAGGTGCAGTGATCCATCATATGGAGTTGCTGAAGCAGGTATTCATAGTTGTACATACTCTTGAGTTAATGTTTTATGAGTTGAGAAAAGTTTAAAGTCGCAAAATTTTTTGTTAAAACATGACAATAAGTTGCACAATTAGAACAAAGCATCAGTCATTTTCTGTGTCTCATTAGGTTACTTCTGCTTTTTAGGTGAAACTGTCTTTTGAGGACAAAACTCAAAAGTAGTTCTGCTCAGCCTAGTTTGTTACATCACTAAATGTGTGAGTAACATTTGAGTGGTATTCTGACTACCATTACCTACAAGTCACACGTATCTGTGCAGTAAAGGTGGGAATTGGCTCACTTGATTTTCCTTTCAGGGCTTTACAAGTTTCAACATGAAACTATAAGCTTTGACTGTAAAGGGGGCTCAGCTGTGGATACCCACACTGAGGACATCTCAGGGCTGGCAGGGTGAAACATTTGCGTGCCATGACCACCTGCAATGGACCCTGGAGTGATGTAAGCCAATGTTAGAACCTCTTTTCCAGTTTTAGCTTAAAATAAATGAAAGACATTTAAAATGTTGGTGTGTGAGGTATTTCATCTGTAATACTGCCGAAGAATTCTTGCTTGATTTGATCATATTTGTGGTTTTAAGAATTTTGCCTTGATTTTTTGTCTGTTTCTTTCCATTGTCAGTTAAGCTGTAGACATTCAGTATTTTACTGTGTCTCCCTCTGAAACGTCTCTGTTATAGGGATGCAGGCCTGTGAACAAATCACCACACACAAACTAGGGTGTGAGCTTAATATGCATCACCCACTGTGCTGTAACTACCCTTTCTCCCAGGATAAATGCCCAGTAGTTTATTCCCTTTTATTAAGGGATAAACATGTTGTATTTACTCTGGGGTAGGAGTGAACAAAACCACTACAGCTGACATACTGCAAATGCACTCCCTGATTTATCCTGCAATAGTTTCTGTATATGTCCAACTCCCAAGGCATAGCTGAAATGTTGCTTATGACATTCGAGTGAGGCTTAACCAGTTTAAACAGTAACAGAACCTCTTTTTAGGTTTAGCTAAGACTATTATTGCAGCCCTGATTATTTGGTTTTTTTTTTACTATTAGTCACAAGGATTTTGATTAATTAGCTCTTTTTAGAACACACTTCAATAGTGTAAAGACTGACCAGTAAGCATAACCAACTTCTCACTTTACCTTTTGTCTCATCCCATTTCAGTGCAGTGTCTTGTTTACACTTCTCAGTCTCCTTTTTTATTCCCTTTTTTTTTTTGACTTGAAGTAGTGGTAGCTGCATTCTGAAATTGAAGTGAAATGGAGGAACTTACAAGACACATAGGAGGTAGATGTGTACTGTATATGTTGTGTCCTTAATGCTAAGCTGGACCAGGTTGCTGAGGGCATAAGAAACTGCAAAACTCACCTGGAATTAAAGGAATTTTTTAAAGTAATTTTCTGAATAATCACCATAAGGAAATCCCACAGGCACAGCATTGTGTGTAGTCAGCAGTGTGTCTACCAGTTAAAACCTGCAGTATTGTCTGGCAAAGTGCAGTTTTAACTTGTTTCACCCTCTATCTCAAATGAGTGATTTATCTCCTGAGGGTCCACAATGGGCTTAATTAAGATTTTGATTAATTTATTCTGTTATTCCAGCCAAACCCATTTGACTTCTGCTTTCTTACAACAGAGAAATGATGCATCACCTTAGAAATAGACCCTCAGAAGTATCATAGAAGACAATGTGATCACATAGTCTTTGAGGTTCAAATGTGAAGAACCTGGAGGAAAAAGAGCACTAGAAATGTGAAGTTATTAAAATTAAATCTTTCCAGTCCTGGTAGGTTTCAGTTGTTTTGAGGAGGACTAAAGCCTTTCCTGCTCCAAGCATTCGCCTTGATCTACTGAATGGTCACTACTCCAATGCATAGATAGGTGAAGCTGCCTGCACCTGCATTTGGGGACTGTATTCTTGTCCAACTAGGAGTTTCTCTTGTTCAACCTGTGGATTATAGTCATGCTATGTGGGGGAGGGCCTTCTGTCACCTTAGGCTGTGCTAATGGCTGGAGACAGACCATACAGGAAGTTTACTCGCAGAGTAGAAAACACATTTGTTAGCAATTCTCCCGGATTAGCAACTTCAGTCCATCATCCATCCAAAACCATGTAATGACAGTGCTGTTTCTTTCGCTGCTCCTTCCCTTTGTTAGTTGTGTGACTAGTGATTTTGTCTTCATGAATATTTATTTAGTGACAAACACGTTTGGAGCTCCATCTCTTTATTTTTTTACAGCCTTGCTACAAATAACTTTTAGTGTTGGGTGAGATTTTTAAAGCTAAAAAGTATGCTTTATTCAACTTAGTCACTGCACATCTGAAAAAGAAGCGCTTTTTGTTAAGAATCATGTGGGAGTATTTATTGAAAATTAGTTTTTAATGACACTACATTGAATTTCCTGTTTGCATAGATTTTGAAAGTACATCAAATCCAGCATTGAACCGAACTTTTAAATATTTGATGGTGCGAGAAGAGCAAGATTGATGAAGTGTCTTTGTAAGGAGTGTTGTATTGCTGTATGGGGATTTGTATTTTGCAGTGTACGGCAGCTGTTCACTTTTGTGTAATGTTATTTCAGTCGTGTCTGTAACACTAAAGAACTGCATGATGCTCCAGGTTGCTAATAACATTTTGTTGTACAGCCCAAATAATAGATGAGTAATTTGAGTATCTGTGTCCTTAGGGTTAATTTAAATTCATTTTTACTCTGAGACTATGTATTGTTACCAGGAGCAGTTAGCAGTAAAAATATGTAAGTTTTGAAATGTAATTACGGGTCATACCTGGTAATGATTTTCAGTTCAGTCATTTTAAAGAAATGAAAAGACCACCTGCTTACTATCACCATTTTTAATAACCAATAAAAGTAATTTGATTATGAAATACAGGATATCTTTTCTTTCTTAAAAGCTCAAATAATTAAGAACATTTTGTCAGGATTCAGATTGGGTAATAGCACAGGAAAATGTTTTAAAATCTGTTGTAAAAAATGTTGATATCATTTATATGACAAACAAGAAAACTAGCAAATAATTAGGTTGAGAAAGAGCTTTAGTAAGGAAGAAAATGAAGTTTATTTCAATATACTGTAAATGAAATGGCCTTTTGAAAGACCTGTTTTTGGATGAGTAAGGCTACTCTGTAAATAAATAGCATGAAGATTCATTTAAAGCTAGGACAGGACTTATGTATTGAGAGTTAAGAAGCAGACCTTTTCTTAAGCCTTCAAAATAAAAAGATCTGATAAAATGGTGTCATGGTTTAAGCCCAGGCATAACTCAGAAAAACCTCGCAGTCTCTCTCTCACTCCCCTCCCTCCTTCCCCCTGGCTCCTGGAGGCACAGGGAGGAAAATAGAAATAATGTAACTCCCACGGGTTGAGATGAGAACAGTCCAGTAACTAAGGTATAACGCAAACCGCTGCTGCTGCCAATAATAATGATGATAAGGGAAATAACAAGGGAAGAGCATACAACCGCTCACCACCCATCAACCGATACCCAGCCCGACCAAGCAGTAATCTAACCCTTCCAGGTAACTGTCCCCAGTTTATACAGTGGGCACGACGTGCTGTGGTATGGAATACCTCTTTGGTCAGTTTGGATCAGGTGTCCTGTCTCTGCTTCCTCCCAGCTTCCCCTCCTCACTGGCAGAGCATGAGGCGCTAAACATTACTGAGCAGCAACTGAAAACATCGGCGTTATCAGTGCTGTTCCCAGGCTGAAAGTCAAAAACACAGCACTGCACCAGCTACTGAGAAGGAGAGAAAATGACTGCTACTGCTGAACCCAGGACAGATGGTTTCCATTTTTTCTATGTTAAGTCTATTTAATGATTTTTTTTGTTATTTGATAGAACCAAACGCTGAAATAGCTTCATCTTCAAAGCCAGAAGAAAGTTTCTGTGCTGACAGTTACAATCCCTTCAAGGATGATGATGCCCCAGAGTACTTGAACCCATTTGATGAGCCAGATCCTGAGCCTGAAACATTTGTAACTGTAAGAGATTCTCCTCCACAACCTGCAAAAAGGAAAAACATCAGACCAGTGGATATGAGCAAATACCTCTATGCAGATACCTCTAAAGCTGAAGAGGAAGAGCTAGATGAGTAAGTATGATTCTTCATCTTTTAGCAGCTTTGGAAGCATTAGTGTGATCCCTGACTTAATCTTGAGGTGTATTGGGTTCAACCATGATGATCCTTAATCACCTCTTTAGGACAGACTTATCCTTAGGCAGCTCAGCAGCAGGAAATACTATACCCCCAAGTCATGCTATTCAGTAGAACATGATCAGTTAGGAAACTGTTCTTTGCCTCACTGATAGGAAATTACTTGATAGAGAGCAAGTCTGTGTACTTTTTGGAACTTCATGCCCTGACAATTGCAAATGAGCCAAAAATGAAGGAGTAGCAGAACTTGGTCCTTTATGTCCTTTTTGCCATTATTTTTGCTACATAAAATAATATTTTTTGTTAATGATAATGAAAAGGGTTTTTTTTTATATTGGTGTAATAGTAAAAAGGAAGTGTTTTCTAGCTCACATAGCACATTTTTGAGATTCTCATAAAACTGAATCTATGGGAAAGTTAACACTATCTGCACTTTCTTAGGATGTTTCTTTTATTATAAACACACATAAAACTTTTCTAAACTCACTGCCTGCCTTGTATTATAGTATAGAAACCTAACAAGGAGTGAGAGCTTTTTGCAATAGCTGTGCAGCTTGGGAGGTTTGAAGGTATTTATATACTTACTTCTTGTTTGTGGCCATTAGTCACCAACCACACCACTCATAAGGCAGTTTATGGTGATTACATTTGAGCAATTTTACAGACAACTGTAATTAACATTTAGTTTTACCTTACTTAATGAGATTTATCATGGCATGACATTTACATTGCTTTCATATTTCGTATTAATACAAGTATCATACCATCATCTTTAAATTTCTCTCTTTATAGCTGTTTTCTAGGAAATGGAAAGATTCCCATGCACTCTAATAGATATATATATAAAGGACCCTGCAGGTTTTTTTTCCTTTTAAAGATCTGTGGCCATGGGTTTGTTGTTATTGTTTGTTCTGTGCAAGAAAAAAAAGACATTGGGGAATGATGTCTTTGCCAGTCCTATTCAGGCACAGTGTCTGAACAAACGGTACCGGCTGCTGTGTCTTCAGAGCACAGTGTGATCAACACTGTTGATGTTCACACCAAGCATCCCTGATCATTCACTGGTCACCAGAAACTACAGGGATAAAAAAATATATGTATGTTGTACCCTCAAAGATATGGGTACAGAGAACAGCAAAGATTGAGAAGAGCATAAAGAACAGGAGCTACATGGATGGGCAAGTAAAGAATTCTCTGGGGTTTATTTATACTCACATTTCCACCCTAAGCAAATCTGTACAAAATGGGCTTCCAGCGATGTTGTTAACAGGCAACTTTGTTTTTTCTTTGCACTGGACTTGTAGATTTTTCTAGCCCCTTTGTTTACAACAGCCTCATTATTATTTTAATGACCTCTCATTTTCTTTAATCCTTTGTTTTTCCCAAGGATAAAAGTATACTCCCCATAGGTGGATTCTACTCAAACATATATCTGATCTGTGTTTTCATTACAAAAACAATGTCCCATGGAAAGATGGAAGGATAAAGATTCAAAAAAGAACTTTACATTTTTGCATCCCTTCCATAAGGTTTTTTTTTGTGTCCCTGCAATAGCTTCCAAAATAGATTTTCCTCCCAAGTTACAGGAGCTCCATGTCATTGTAAGAGGTGGAGACCATTTATTAAATGTATTGGTTAGGAGTGTGGCAGAGAACCTTTGAATCTTTATACTGAAATACTCTGGAGGAGTAAGTCTAATAATAAAACTCCAGTCTAGGAACGCAGGATTTGTGTTACTAATTCACAGCTACAAGCGCTATTATGCCTTGCCTCATGTCATTAGTTTTCAGATTTTCCAGTAGAAAGTTTCTGCTAAGCTGTGGTACAGTGAGCCCCAAAGGAAATATTCTCATAGGCAGTGCCAGTTGGTAGTTCTCGTGTGCCCTAAATCATGAAGGTTTGTGTCCAGATATGTATTGTTTCTTATCTAATATGAATATTGATGCTTTTATTATCTATATAAGTGTCTAATCTTCTTCCAAATCCTATTAAAGTCTAGGCTTCAGTGTCAATTTGTGGCAGAGTTCCACAAGGAAACAAGATCTTATATGAAATATGCTTCCTTTTGTTGGTTGTAAATAAGTTACCTTCCAATCCCATACATTATCTCTTCTGCTGGCTTATCAAAGCAACAATTAGTGTTGGATTTATCTGTCATAAACAGTTGCTGTATATCTCTAACATGTTCACCATTACTTGTCACTTGTCTGAGTTAAATGGTGCTAACTTTTTCAATCTCTCTTCATACAGAAGTCTCTTCATCTCTCTAATCATTTTCATCGCGCGTCTCTGGACCGTGTTATTCCTTCTGCTGTGTATCTATTTTATGATGTGTTGAGTCGGCCTGAGCAGTGTATTCAAGACAAGGCTAAACAACTGTGTCATATCATGGCATTAGAAAACTTTGCATATTATTTTCAACCTCTCTCCTGACATCTTCTCTTTTGAATTTTTCAGTTGGTTTGGGTAGTTTTTAAACAGTATTGATGGTTGGTCTGGTGCTTTTCCCCAGGAGTGGTTTTGAACCTGGTAGATGGAATACATGAGGAATAGGAGGCTACTGAAAGACATTTACTGTCACTCAGAAAATAGGATGTATTTTTATCCCTGCGTCTTAAACGTTTCATTGGGTTCCACTTAATGTACCATTTGTCATTTTGCTCTCATAGTTTGTGTGAAATGCAGTGAAGCCTCACAGGAACACAGGCACATCAGTTAGCATCGGTCCTTTGTCCCACTCTACTCTGGCAGGTCCCTAGTTCTGATTCTGGACTCGGAGCTTACATGACGTGCCCCAAGAGCTGAACTCTGACTCCAATTTTTTAACTATTCTCACTCTAATCTTGGAAAAGGTCCTCACCATTGCTGCGCCTCTGCGCAGGGTTTACCTGGGGTAATTGGCTTAATTAAAACATATTTCACTAATGGTCATGAAGATAATGCAAGATTTCACAACACACATGAACAGTCACGAGCATAAGCATAACAAGGTGTTGCATGGTTAAGAGAGACTTGGATGATCCAGTGCATAAATTCTGCTGTAAAACCATACTCTCAAAACATGCTTCTTCTGGCTAAATTCTCATACCTAGCTACAGATAAGGAACGCATTTTCTTTTTGTTAGTTTGGACATTTGAATGTTAGTGTAAAATTCTGCTTTTGCCTGTTTGAGTTTTATACATTCAAATCAAAATGGTGGGTGGCTATCTGTTAACAAAGGACAGCACACCCTGCTAAGTGAAGTTTAATTATTTGAACTTAACATAGCTCACAACTTAAAGTATAATGCTTTCAGCCTTCTGATTGGTCACATCTTTTAACCCTTCTGTCCTGACAGCTTTGGTTTTCCTCCTCAATAAAACGTTTATTTCTTTCTTTCAGTTAACCAATAATGCTGATCAAAATAATTTTTAATTGATCAGAATAAAACTTACTTTCAGATATTATTTGGCTCTGTGGCTTCTTCTCTCAGTAATTATTGTATGGCTTCGAATAATGCTGTCTAATTGCAAAGTTGATTGAGCTGCTGTCTGTTGAAGCTGCCTGTTGCAAAAGAAGCCACAAGCCACCACACTGCTGGAGACAGTCACTGACAGTGGCAGCCAGGTAGTTTGTCAGGTTTGGGGTTTTTTTCAGTCTTGTGGTGGACAGTCTAGAATGTCTTTAGGCAAATCACACTGTGTGGATCAATTAAATAACTTCGCAGAGGCAAAAAGTATGGGAGCTGACCTCAGAGAAGAGTGCTTTAATATTTTTCAGCCAGGCTTTTTCTGTGCTTAGTTTCTTGTATAGCCATGTGGAAGCCACTGGAACAAACTCTGCTACATATAGCAGACCCCATGACTTCAAAACTTATAGCCTCTTCAGGCAAGAGCCGCTTGTTGGTTTTTTGGTTGGTTTTGGGTTTTTTTCTTGTGTTAAACTTCATTCTTCAAAAATCTTTCTCAGTATTTGTAAGACCAGTTAAAAGCAATGCAGAGGGGAAGGTAGAAAGTCATATATGGAAATGTGTTTAGTTTGGCCTTCAAGCAAGTTCTTCTCTAGGAAAGAAAGGCAGTCACTTGTCTGCTTAGAGCAGCACTTCCTTCTGGTTCGTGCAGTAGGGTGCAAGTCTTCAACATTGTCCATGCAGCAGAGGCAATTCTGGAGCATAACAATTCCAAAGGGGGTTCTTTCAAACTTTTTTACTCATTGATAAGGTGGGTTTTTTCTCGTACCAAATTCATTTTAACACCTTATGAATGCACCTTTCTAATTGCAAGTGCACAGAGATAAATAACTTTCCTGTCAAACATGCTGTGTCTGTTGACTGTTCAGAGGATAACTTGTTGAACTAAAGAGAACCTTGTGCTCTCCTGTAGAATGCATTGTTCTTCAGCCTTTATCTCTTTCATCTTTATTTTCACCTCCCTTTGAACTTTCTGGTGTCTAAAGACAGCTGAGCTGGGCTGTCAGCTAAATTAGAGCTACTGAAAGCTAAGCACATTCTCCCTTCCAGCCTGAATACCCTCCTTTTTCTGCTGCCTCCTATGGAAAACACCCATCCATTTCTATTTAAGTCATTAGTTTGATGTCGTCTTTAGTTTTGATTGCACTGGTGGCTTTGTGCTTGATATGCATCAAAGTGGGAACACCTGAAAGTTGCCATCAGTCAGCAGATGAGTTATTTTAGTGTTAGTCTTTCATTTCCCTTCAATATCTGAATTTAAATCTCTTTAACAATCAGCAGCAGATCCTCAGAAAGGTCTGGAGGTTTTATACCTGGTCTTCACTTATATGCTTCAGTAAACTTTGCCTTTCAGAAGTAGACTTGCTTTTAGTAGAGTGGATTATTAATGGCTTGCTTTTTCTCAGTGAAAAGAGGATGATGGTGAACTGTGTGAAAATAAATCTGAAAATGAAAATTGAGACCGAAAGATGTATTTTTGTGGTGAAAGTACACAAAACTGGGAGAAATTTGATGTTGTGTGAAAGGTGAATACCCTCTGAAAGAAGCTAGTCTTAGATTGGATAGAAGTAAGAAATTCTCAGTGAGGTTAGTGAGGCACTGGCACAGGGTGCCTAGAGAAGCTGTGGCTGCCCCATCCCTGGTAGTGTTTAAGGCCATGTCGGATGCGGCTTAGAGCAACCTGGTCTAGTGGAAGGTGTCCCTGCCTGTGGCAGGAGATTAGAACTGGAAGAGTTTTAAGGACCCTTCCAACCCAAACCATTCTGCGATTCTAAGAATAGTTGGGGGTTCACTTTTGTGAAAAATTTTTGTGCCAAATTTCACTAGTTCTTTAAAAACAGGGTGTAGTAGCTCATGATTCTTATCTTGAGAGGAAATTTGTAAATGGATCTAGCTAGGTAGGCTCTTGTCTAATGCTGTATGAATTATTGTTTCCATCTAGAATTGCATTCAGGGGACTGAGGTTCTTTGTTGTGATTAGTTATGCTTTATATAACTGTATGCAGATAGATCTTTGGGAATTGCAGTGACTCAGTTACATAAACATAGTTTGAGATATACGATAAATATAATTTGCAGGGGAAGTATCAACTAGAAAGGAATTAATGTATCAGTTTCATAATTAACCATCTAGTTTTGGATTGCAAAATATTACAAGCAAAGATTACAAATAAAACAATTCCGTGGAAAAGAAGCTCCCATAAGTATCCTTGTATGTGCAGAGTAGAAGCCATTATTATTTGATGTATTTTTCATTGATATTTGATGTATCAAACTGATAGATAAAATTTGGAAATGCAGTGGGAGTGTTTACTTAGGGTGGAACAAATGCAGAGTTGGAATGTGAAAACCAACGTTAAGAAGAATAATTCTTTGGACTGCATCTACTTGATGGAAAATCTTTACTGTGTTTCTTAAACAGGGTTTAGTTATAAAAAACATTTTTAAAATAGATAAATGGTAGCTACTGGTATCTATAGAGGGATGTGCACAAGTCAGCTGTGGTTTTCTTACACTATGCTCTTATCCAAAGACTGTTCTTGGTGTGCTGCCTGTATACTGCAGGGTTTAAAGTACACTCAATGTGGATTATGTACCTGTGGAAGCTACAATTTTCAGACTTGGACAGCCAAGAGTGAGGCCTTTAAAGCCATGCTGAAGCATCCCTATAAAAGTGGCCTGATTCTTAACTCTGTTATAATAAAGCCTTCTTAATTCTATTCATTACAATACTAAACAGACAGCAATTTCACTCAGATTTGTTAGTATTGATCTTATCTGTAAATGAAATCACTGATGGATAAGTAAGAATAATGGAAGAGCTAGTTTTGCACAGTTGATAAACCTTCTGTAATTTACAGGACTTTTATGGAACTTCTGATCTAATGCAGTTTTAGCTGTTGTAATGCACTTTTCAGTCATATGAAAAAGTAGTGTCTAAAATCATGTAAAGGCAAAACATATTCTTTTGTGGGATAATAAAAGCATTTTAGTAATTGTCTTCTCTAAACGGGTCTTATTTTTTGTTTTAATTCCAAGAAGATAGCAAAGAAATGTGTTTCCCTTCTTTCAATTAGATCAAATCCATTTTATGAACCAAAATCAAGCCCTGCTTTCATTAAAGTTGCTCCACTACAAGAACCAGAAAAGAAGATCAAAAGAAGGGCTCCTGAACCACCAAATCTCTTGCCAAAGACAGAGACAGGCATGAGCGAGAACATGTCAGCTATTCCTGCATCGAGGGACCTTTCTTCCTCCCCTAAGGTAGGTTTTTCATACCAAAATTTCATCTTTCTTATTACTAGTACCTTTACGTGTTTTATAGACATTCTATTTATTTCTGCAGGTCATCTTAAAAGCTTTGCTTATACTTAATAAGGTGTTGGCTCATCTCTATTCACTAGCTGGCTCACAGGGAGAGAGCAGCAGTAGGAGCTTGTATTTTTTCTTTAAGGATTTAATGACATCAGTAACAGCAACTGCCGTTTCAAAGAAAAGAGTCTTCTAGTAACAAATGTTACAGGACAGCTGGATATGCCATCGAGAAGGAAGAAAATCATATTGAACAATACTTTGTCTTGATCTATTGTCATGTCTCTAAGCCTTGCCCCTGTTGAAGAGTCTGTCCCCATGTTTCTGTCACAAATCTGGGTTTTAAGAGCTTAGCACTGGATACCAGTTTATTTGTACTGGGATTTACATATATCCAATTCAGTGTTCTGTCCAAGTCTGGTGTGCACAGAAAACCTCTGGTACACCTTTGACCAGAACCGAAGTGTCCCAGCATGTTCAGTTTCCTGTCTTGGTTGTCATCATAGGAAATGGTTGTGGAGCAGAAATGCTAATCTTTAAGCTAGACAACAGAGCATGAATATTAGGACTTCAGAGTTTAAGGGAAAAGATTCCAAAAATGCTTCTTCAAATCATTAGCAGAGTATTTGGAGCTCACTTTTCCTGCATGCACTCATGGTGTGTTCATCACGTTTGTTGAACACAAAAAAGACCAATGTTTTTATTAGCATCTCTATATCAGCATGTTTATTGCTCCTGGAAGAGTATTTGGCACATGGCTGCTGCGGCTGAACCCATGACATTATGGTACAGGCTCCAAATACTTGAAATTATTACCCTATTTAAAAAAAAAAAAAAACAACAATATTTAGATGTTGGAAACAGCAGTGGCATCCAGGGGGAGCACTTTATAGAAGTGCAATTCTGTTTGTTGTTGAAACATCATAGCCTGAATCCAGCATTTTACCATTACCCAAATAGTGGTGGAAGGTGTTTCTTGCCTGAGAGATATCTGATCTCCCACGTATTATTTTGTGTGTGTGTGTGTATGTTTTATTTATTTATAATAGCAGTGTTTGTGATAACAAAAGGGAAACAGTGAATTTTTAGCACTTGGCTATCTGGGGCATGTCTTATTTAAGAACAGACTTAATGCATCTATGTGAATTGCAAAAGGCCTTCTTTTAAAGGAGTTTTATGGTCTTCTAACAGCTTAATATTGTTTTTAGATTTTTCTGGAATCATATCCACAACTAATTACCTCTAATACTCCTGACACCACAAAAACTCCTTCTAGTTAGGTCCTTTGTTCAGAGATGTATGTTGTACAAGATAATTCTGTGTAAAAGCTTCATGTAAAACTAAGCAGAAAATTACAGAAGCATCTTCTGACCTGGTGGTATCTATCATCATGCCTGGTATCCTCAGGATAAAGAGAGTACTCCAGGGTAGAGACATGAGTTGTTACTAACTTCCAAGAACTCAGTGATCAGTGAACATAGAACCATAGAATGGTTTGGGTTGGAAGGAATCTTAAAGATCATCTATTTCCACTCCCCTGCCATGAGCAGGGACACCTTCCACTAGATCTGATTGCTCAAAGACACACACCCCCCAAACCTGGCTGTGGACAGTGCCAGGAATGAGGTGACCACAGCTTCTCTGGGCACCCTGTGCCAGTGCCTCAGCACCCTCACAGGGAAGAACTTCTTCCTTATACCTAATCTAGATCTCCCCTGCTTAAGATTGAACCCATTACCCCTTGTCCTATCACTACAGTCTCTGATAAAGAGTCCCTCTCCAGCATATTTGTAGGCCCCCTTCAGATACTGGAAGGCTGCTATGAGGTCTCCATACAGCTTCTCTTCTCTAACCTGAACAGCCCCACGTTTTTAGCCTGTCTTCATAAGGGAGGTGCTCCAGCCAGAATGTAAGATTCATAAATAAACATCAACTTTACTAGACATGAAAATGGTAGAACTAGATTTTGAAGTAAAGACTAGATCTCATTGTGTGAATGACATAAAAATTTACAGCCCAGACAATTATACATGATCACTGGTCAAAAAGACAAGTGATAATACCAAATACAGACAGTATTTTGCTTTTGGTTTTGCCTTGAAATGACTGTTCTTAACCCCATTACTGCAGGTCTTGCCTTTATCCTCTTTCCTCCCCAAAGATATTGCTTCATTTGGTGTCCATTTAACATCCCTTAACAAACTTCAGATGTGAGAAGATGGTTCAAAGAAAGCTGTTTCTGCCTGCCCTAATTTTGTAGGATTTAGCCTACATGAGGTTGGATGAGTTCATGGGTGCTAGTGATTTAGAGTCTTTCCCCTTTTGTATTAATTCTGCACAGGGGACGCATCCACTTCTTCAGCTGCTGTAAGATCATCCCAGCTGCTGCCATCTCTTCGGCCATTTCCAACATAACCTCTCTCTCTGCATTGTTCACAAAATCATAGAAGGGTCTATGTGGGAGAGGAACTCTGGAGGTCATCTGGTTCAAACCCCCTGCTCAAGCAAGGCCACTTAGGGCCAGTTGCCCAGGACCTTGTCCAGACAACTTCTGAATATCTGCAGTATTCATCTGATCTTTCCCAAATGTTTGCCTTCTACTGCTTCCCTGAGGAGTCAGTAAACTGTAGCAGCAAATGCTTTCCAAGCCTCTTTAATGTCTTCCCTTTGAGCAGGCTCTTTCGATCACTTGGAGATTCCCATGTCACCTGTATTGGTGAGGAAGGGGTAGTTGAAGATGCCTGCATCCCTCTGTAGCTCCAAAAACCAGGACAATAGAACAAGCACAAGTGTGTATTGCAGAGAAAATTTAGTGTTTCAGTATTCCACACAATGCACAAGCTATTTTATTGACTGTTTATGTAAGTTAGGGTTCCCAAGGCTGGTCCTTAATAAAATGGATCCCCTTTGAGATTAAGTCACCTAACCCAACTGCCTCAGATGCCTTATTCCTAGAGGTATCTGGTTCTCTACCTTTGCTGTAAAAGAGCTTAAGTAAGTTAGACTTGGCTAATTAGTTGTTAGGCATTTAAAGTTGGTCAGAATAATTGTCCCTGAATATTTACAGGCTCTTGCATATATGGCCTAAAGAATGTATGTGATTGGATAGGAATAAATGGGAAGATGTTGCAAAAGCTCTTTCTCCCTTCAACGTGCAGGCATGATTGCACATGAATAGGAGAAAACAATATAGAGCGGGAGTGTTGATGAACAAAGTTCAGCAAAATGGAGATTCCTTGCTTTGCTCTACCTATTTAACTACAGATTTTGTGAGAGCTGGTACAAGAAGCGGTGTGTAACATGCGATAACCTATCCATGAATAGTCACAGAAGAGACCAGCAGAAGGGACAAATTCTTACTATGCATTAGGACCCAAATAAGTGTATGGAAGTGTTTGAGACTTGTGCTTTTGAGTAGGTTGTTGCTCACTCATGGTTTCCTTGGGCTACCAAAGGGATAAACTCTTCTGTAGTTTGGCATTGCTTATTTTGCTTGTGTGGTTTTCCTGTAGCAGTTGTCAGTGTTGATAATGTACTGGGGCTTGTTTCTTCGCAGCCTTGCTTCATTCCCTCCTTCTCCTTGCAAGTGGCTTTATGAATGCAAATTGGTGGAGGGCGGTGTCATGTCATTGCCATGGTTGTTGCCAACAGGAGTCAGTTTTAGACATCAAAAATGTAGGTGAAACCAAGGCTTTCCTTGATCTATCTGCTGCTTTCTGCCCTTCTGAGTGAAATATTTTGTGCCTGTTTTCTAGCAACAAGCCAATTGAACTGCTTTCAAAAAGAATTAGGTGCTGTTCTACAGTCCTATTACCTCTGAGAGAGATGCTTCCTTTAGAATTTGAGGTTTTAAACCAGGTAAGTCAGTAATTTACCCACATGTTTCTTTAGTGGGAGTTACAGGAGTTACTCCTACAGGTTTGAAGGCGGAGCTGAACTCCTTGCAGTCTCAGCCCCTCTCTTCTCACCTTTTCCCATTTGTAAGCATGTGCAGCAAGAAGCCAGAGTGTTATCTAGATGAAGACACATCACCACATGCAAGTCCTTCTGCAGAGCTCATGATTCATGCAGCACCATATATATTGCCACACAGGGAACTGGTCCAGGTTGTGTCCTGAGACAAGGGCCAGCAGAAAGGCACTGCTTTCTCTGACAGTTAAGCAACCAAATGCTGTCCAGGAGCAGTGAATATTATCCTTTCCTATGTTATGAATTTGTTACATGGTGCTAAGCTAACCTCTTGAACCAGATTTTGGACAGTGGTGTGGTTTTTATGTTCACAGCTTGATACAACCATCACTAATTACCAGAGCTACTGGCTGGAAGAATGCTGTTGCATGGCACATGAAGTATCATAAACGCAAGTAATTCTCTGCCAGGTCTTAGGTGTCTGAAACTGAGGACTTAAAAGCAACACCTTCTAACAATTTGAAGTTGGATTCTTTGTGGACCTCACTTTTTCTTCAGTTAAATGGACTGCTACCGTACAAGGAGGTCTGGAAGATTAAATGTTTTATCTTCTAGATTAGAATATCAAGAAGATGAACACTATAGGAAAGCCCTTTGAGATAAATAATACTGTGTTCATGTGAGGATCCAGGTAATATGCAGTATCTGAGGCATGAGAACAAACTAATTCAGAAGAATAGGAGTGCTGGGTAGTCCCATTCAGTGAGGTTGTTTCTTGAATGCACTCCATGAGGAAGAACTGGAGGGGAAGAAGTATACTTTAAGATTGTATCATAATACAAATACAGAAAGGGTACTAATTAGCAGTAAATATGTAACCATAATTTTGTAATAGCCCAAATTTTTAACACTTGGTTTGGCAACTTTTAGTGCTGCTACTTAAGTGTTTGACTGTTTCTTCTTTAGATCCTTATTAACAGTGGGGAAGCAGACAACAGGTCTCCGGGGCTGTCCTAGAAAAATCTTTTTCATTGCAAATTAATAGGCATAATTTTCAGGATGATAAATGCTTGGCTCCTTCTGCCATTTTCATAACTGATCTGTAAAGTGTTTCTATGTTACTGGTGCAATGTAGCTGCTACTGAAATGTATGGAAACATCATCAATGCCTGGAGCAGTTCTGTGTTGCACCAGTTAGCACTTCTGCAGAATGTCTGTGCAAATGAGGTTTGGTGATTCAACCAGTGTTATGACATTCAAAACCTCACTTTACGTTTTTTTATCTTTAACTTACGTTTGTAAATTACAATACTCAGATTTGTTGTCATAAAATATTGGTTCACTTCTTGAGGAAAAATACAGCCTTTAGATATATAATGGCAGTATTTTTATGTGCTTTATTTCCTGTTGGAAGTGTAAAACTGTGCACCATTCTGTCAGAAGAAAAGCCAACAGGCACAGAGTGTATTGTGTGACAAAGTAAAGGGAAATATTGTTACGTGCCATTAGAATGCCAGCAACATCGCATGTAGGCAGACTAACAAAAATACTGCGTTCATATTTTATTCAAAAAAATCGCACCAACACTAGAATTTCTTTAATGTTTCACATTTAAACATACGGGATGATCTATGTAAATATTTCTGATCGTTTGAATTAAGTGCCCAACAGTGTGTCTTGCAAGGGCAAGGTTGGTTAAATAAGACGCATATCTTGGTCCAAGGCTGCGGAGGTCAGAGTAGAGATTGCCTTTGGATGGTGGAAATACCTGTGCTGCCTTTTCTGGGCTGTAGCTTCCTATGCTAGGAGATGAATCGAATACTTGAAGTCCCAGAAGAGAGAGAGAGATGGGGAGAGTGATAGCAGGGGATCTCCAGAGGGAGAGGAAGGAGTGTGAGCTGGGCTATGCGTTCCCCCTCCTATAACTATCTTGTTGCACCCACTGCTATGGGATGCGCAGAAAACTGGTCTCCTCATGGAGGTGCCAGAGTTATTTAGCTGAAATACGTCCTTTGAATCCTTAAGGTGCAGAAATGAAAGGAAGAAGTTAGGATATGCCAGGAACATTAAAGTTTCTGGAGTGCTGTGGTTCCTAAATGTCAATGCTTTCATGGCACTGTTTAGTTTCTCTCGCAGAGGACAAGCTGGATTAGGTACAAGCACACCTGGTCAGGCGAGGCGGCTGTGGCCTGCCAGAGCATTTGAGAAACAACCGCATTAAGTTAGCTCAGAGTGAGATCTGGGCTAGCTTTGGGGATACGTAATCTGAAAATCCTTGTCCCTGGTGAGGGTCTTTTATTTTATTTCCTTTAAGTTATTTACCTTCACTCCTACGGTGGAAGGGCACTGCGAGGAGGCAGGCGGACAGTACGGGGCTGTGGGCTTCTGGCACAGGTACTAGAGGATAACCACCTTCCTGCCATTCATGTTAACCTTTTCAAAGGACGGGGAAGGCTTTGATTCACATGCTTGGCTTCACAGACTATTACTCCTGTTTAGCTCAAGCTTTGCTCTTTAAAAGGTAGAAGAAAGAAGGAACACTTCTCCTCTCATGAGACCTTTTTTTAAACTACCATCAAAACAAAAATCCTCAAAACCTTCACAACAAAAACCTGATAAAACCTGTCCTTTTTCTCTAGAGTTTTTACACCTATTATCAAGCTCCTTAACAAGAGCCATACAAGCAGAGTACTGGACAGCTTTCAAATTGAAATCTTTATTCTTTCCAGTATTCACTTGCATCTAATGAGGAGCTAAACACAATTAGAATAAGCTGGTGTTATTGTAGGGTTTAACTTTCAGCTGTTGCATGGAGCTTTATTGTGGGGTGGTTTAGATAGTTAAAGTCTTGGGTGCACTCTCTGCTGTCTGCAGCCCTCAGCGAAGCTCTCCATGAAGGAAAGAGACTAACAATAGCCTGTTTCTCCGCTTGCCTGAAGGGTGGGTTTGGTTCATCGTGGTTGGCAAGCACCTCAATTTGGAAATAAGCGTGCATGAATAAATATTCTTTTGCTTCTGTCATGATGAATTATGGAGATATTACAAAAATAATTATCTTCCCTTCATAAATCAGTCTGATAGTTAACTTTGGTTAGCTTACTAATTCACTGTTCCTGCTAATCTTTCTTTGGTTTGGGTCAGATTCTTAAGCATAGGAATAAATCATAGGTCTGAGCCAGAATGCTTTTATGCTGCTTTGTTGTTATTGTTGTTGCTGGGGAAGAAAAATGAGTCTAAAACCAAAATATTTGGCTTCTGTCAGCGCATCTACAGTACAGTTATGGCCCTATAATGAGGTGTTCATATTAGCTTTGTGAAAGTATTTTTAGGCAGAATTTTGCCTTGTTTATTTAGAACAGTAATCACCATTAGTTTTAGATGGGCTGGTTAATTAAATAGGTTTGTGAAGCTAGATTTACTGGGAAGTAAAAACCATGAGAAACAAGGAAGCCACATATACCAGAAGGCATGTGGAATAGTCAAATAGCCCTAAGGCATGTCGAATAGTCAAATATTATATATGTATGATGTACGCATACTCACTAGCAAACACGGGTTAAGTGCAAATCCTTTTAAGGAGGGAGAATCAAGCCAGTTGGAAGGAAATTGTTGTATTCCTGAGGTGCTGGAAGAAATACGCTGTCAATTCATATTGCAACACAGCTATGAGGGGTAGAAGCTGCATAATAAACCAAGTACTTCTAAGATAGTGCTGGCACACTAGCTGCATGTTCTACAACAGCATTTTTTAGCCATGTTCAACAGTGTGCTTGCTATCGCTCCTCCATTTGTTGAATTCAGGATGACCTTTGCATGAATAAAGTCAAATAGGATTAAGGCAGGAATTTTCAACAATGGGAAAGAGCAACAGATGTAGCCGACTTTGAACGTGGGAGGATTGTTGATGCACAGTTGCCTAAAGGGAGTGTCTGTGGTGACAAAAAAAAATGGGGGGAAAACCACAATAATTTCCTAAAAATTGAACGGAATAAAAGAAAAGAAAATAAATAGAAACCAATCCAGAGGAAATGAGTGGTCCCCGTTTTCACTGAAGTCGAGCGGCATGCATGTTTTTTGACTCGCTGCCTCTTTTTAGATATTTTTCCCCCATTCTTTCAGAAGAACTGTCTGTTCTCTGTGGCTGTCACTCTATGAGCTATCTGAGGGGTTTGTGTGATGTACAGTATTTTAGATTCACATTTTTTGCTCAAAAGTCCATAAATGGAATATGAGGGGAAGGTGATGCTGTTTCTCTGGAGAACTAGCCGTGTGAATACAAAATCCAGATCCTGCTAATATTTATCCTATGCAGAGGCATATAGGTGGATCTCAAATGCATGCAGTGGAAGCACTCTATATACAAGCTGTGACAGAAAAGAGAAGAAAAAGGTTGAAAACATATTTAAAGCAAGATTTTTTTTTTACATAGCTCTAGTAGTTTTATACTATATGTACCTGAATTTGGTTTTATCTTAATGAAGAGGACATGCATTTTTCTTGGGAGATTTAGGGAAATATTTTTGCACTTCATAGGAAAGTATTTGGTTACCTCTTTAAAATACAGTTGTTTGAAACTCAATTAGTTTCCTTATTGAAAAGATCTGTTTTGTAGTTTAGTAGATAGATGGGTTAATCCCTAAATGATACTTCATAGTTTTTAATAATGAATAATGCACAGATTTTAAATATAGTTCATATGTATAACTCAGATAAATCAGCTTTGAAAAGCATGCATGGGAAAAGATTTTAAAATGTGAATGAAATCATGTGCTCTAGCACAGTAAAAAGGCTTTAAAGAGCTAGCTAGAAACTAAAGTAATTAAGGAAATCATGTAAACATTATAAAAAATATTGGTGAGGTTAATATATTAGAAGTTCAGCTGTAATATTTAGAACTTGATTAAACACACACTGATTAAATGCTTGCATTACACTTTAAAGAGAGCTATGCTGTTGAGAGGGCAGTCTCTGTAGAAAAATCATTTGGATTCAGAGGATGTAGCATGGCAAAACATCTTCTAATACGTCTTATCCTGCCTCTTCCTATACTCCTTTAGAGCAGAACTTGATGAGGCGAACTGTGGGTTACCCACTGACTGATGACACTGTACTTTCCATTGTTGTAACACGTCTTCCATCCCCAGACAAGGAGTCTTTCAACAGATATGAACAAAAAAAGAAAGTTGGTATCTAAAGTCAAATATTTTGAAGAATGCTGCTCTAGGTGCTGGAGGTTTCATTAGTACTTTGTTACCTTAGTGAAGATGCTGTGATGTTTAATTTTTGGGATGAGTAACAGCTTTATATACATGCCTGGCATATTTAGCACCAAGAGCACATAACTGCCATTTGAGTGGATTCAGCCCACTGTGGTTGTAAGGAAGTAGCCTTTATTTCTCTGCGAGGTCCCTATAGGGGCAGACAAAACTCACCAATATGTAAATAACTACTGGCATTGATTATGCATGTACAGTTGTGTGAAAGGCTTGCATATTCACAACAGCAAAAGCTTAGAAATACATTTTGATGGTGACTATTAGACATCTGGCTTTTTGGAAGCATTTATGAGAATTAATGCGGAGTCCACTGAAGGCCACAAGAAACTGAAGTTCTTTAGTTGCTCCTTAAGTTCCTGGGCAGTGAAATCTTTTCATCCAGCATTCCATGAGTATGAACTGGAGCAGGTTAAAGCAGTGTCTAGTTCGTTACTTGTCTTTTGAATCCTTAAAGGATGATCCACAAGTAACAGTGCAGTCACTTTTTCTTCAGTGTGCCAGCCCAAATCTCCATTCTCTCTTGCTTCATCAACACTCCAGAGACAAGGAACTGTTAAAGACTTGCAAGGGTTATGTTTCCTGGCTTACTTCAGTGCAAATAGATCCTTAAAATCCAATGCAGGCAATCAAGCTTTAAAAATATCCTAAAATGTTACACCATTTGAATAATGTATAAATAAATAGTGTTATATTTTTGTATTCTTCATTTTTGTTCTGATTAGCTGCCTTGTATTTTATTCTTCTGGAGTGCAATTAAAGTAAATTTTTACTTAAAAGCAGATAGAATGCGTCTCTGTTATCTTAAGTGACCTTAGTTGTTTTTTATATGTATTTAGAGACACACACGATGTGTATGTGTGTATTTTATTTGTGTGTTTATATAGTTTATACAAATTTATATCTTACTATGTTTGTTATATAGAAAGGTATGTATATGTATACCTTTATAACAAATATGGAATCATAGAATCATAGAATAGTTAGGGTTGGAAAGGACCTTAAGATCATCTAGTTCCAGCCCCCCTGCTCTGGGCAGGGACCCCTCACACTAAACCATGCCACCAACGGCTGTGTCCAACCCGGCCTTGTATTACATGCACACAAACTTTCTAAGAAGTGAATTAAAATAGTGATTTGATACAGATGGTGTAGCAGAGCATGATTAAAGTGTTTAGTCCTAGAATCTGTTTAATTACTCAACCATATTCAATAACAGTGTAACCTGTTTTCATGAAGTTGCCAAAGGGCTCTCAAGAACTCCATGAAAAGCTTTGTTTTTATCACTTTAAAGTAACGCTGAAGGATTGTTGCGTTTCTAAAGTGCCCGTGTGGCACTCTTGTACTATTGGTAAGTAGTTTGTCATGATTTTCATTGACAGCAATGACTCAGTAACATAACATGACTTTATCTTTTGTTTTGAGATATGGGTGTGTAGACCAAAACCCATTCAATAGGCTTAAGTGTAAAACTGTAGCAAGCCAAATATTGTTTCAATGCTGAAATTCTTATAACTGTAACCACAACCCTTCTATTGTGCTTAAAATGATAATGGAATATTACCATTCTTATTTTAAAAAATGGGAGGAATGCTTTTGAGGGGTTTCCAGAGAAAAAAGCTTTTTCTGCAAATGCATTTAATTATCCTTACATTTATTTCTAGCAACGATATCAGGCTTTTATGAAAGCACATTTTGGTTTTGGCCTAGTAAAATTACCATTTATTTCAACACAATATTTCTTTTATATTTACAATTTTGCAATTTATCTTTTTATATTTACAGATTTATTATTTACTCTTGTTGTCAAATCTCAAACCAGAATGTGACATAGGTAAGAGTAATAGGGAATAACCAGAAGAGAATTCCATTGAGAGCTTCCAAGTTTCTGAGGGGTTTTTTCATTTCTCGTCTCCTTGGGCATACAATTGGTTGATTTAAAAACACAATCTGTCTTGTTTTGCAAGTATTTGAAGAGTCTGAGAACTCGTACAACATGTAAGACGTCAAGTAGGTTGCTTCAGAGCGCTTTCATTTTTTTAGGAAGAATGCTTCCTTCCTTTTTTGGAAGAAACCTTTGTTGAGTAAAAAATGGAGTAAAAGACAGAACAGATCTTACTATGGTCTCATTTCTGTTTTGTGCTTTTCAAGTTAGAGGATTCTTTTAAAAACTGGTTGGTAGGTTTGGCCATGAGTTTTGGGTTTAGATTCTGTAAGAATGTCCCTTTTGACCTCTTTTTGTAGTGAAGTTAGTTATAAGAGTATTGCTCATGTCTGATTTAGGATGTAGGGGATCTTTGGAGTTTTCCATAGAGTGTGGGCAGTGATAGCATCCCCTAAGGCCAGTGTGAAGCATCTAGGTCAGATTTCTGCTCTGAACAGTCTTCTAAACGATATATCTTCCAGCTGCAGAAGAAGTCTTGGGAGGCTGATCTTGCCTACCTAGACTCCTCTCTTGGCAGTCCAGGGCCCTCCTCTTACCCTCTGCAAACTTGAGGAGGAGTTGAGAAGCTATGAAACAGTAGAAGCAATACTGCCAAGGTTTTATAAATAGGATGTAATGAAAATCACTGCAAAATGTCTTTTGAGTATTTAAGTTAGTAAAAAAAAAACAACTTACATGAACATAACTCATTGAGAAACTACACTATGACTAAAGTAGCATGCACTCTGCATATTTATCAACTCCTCATTCTCCCACTAGCATTTCTATTTGAGTAGTCTGTAAATGTTACTGTAACTATGGGCAAAACTGCTCTTTGAACTTTCCCTCTTGTGCAGCTTTAAAGGTAAGGGGGATCTTAGTCAAGTGATGTCACTGTACTTGTTTCCTAGTCATGTCTTGGGTCATGTTCTGCTGCGAAGTGTTGCCTGGCAGTCTGCAAACCATGAGTCTAAGATGGCAGATCCTACACCTTTAAGCAATTTTTAGAAGCTCATCTAACTTGGAACCAATACTCAAAACAATCTTTGTAGATTCCATTGGAAGCTTATTTACAGTGGTATCAACAAAGTATAAAATTGGCTTTTATACATTTATCAAAGTTTAGAAATTACAGCTAGTTTGCTGTGTTACCAGAGCTCTCCCTTACATACACTTTCTCTTCTCTTTATTCACGCCATTTCAAAGATTGTCATAATCATTTAATCTCTCATTATGCAATTAGATATGTTGCTACACATTTATTAGCAAACTTACTGTCAGACTCGTAGTAAGGCTCTAATTTACACTTCCCAAAGCATGGAAATTCCTGTGTAGGAATAAAGACTCCCTTCTTTTCCCTCCTCCACCTATCCTGAGGTGCTTGTGCAGTAAAAAGTATTGCAGGAGACGGAGATGTGTGAATGATAAGTGCTCTACACGTTGCAACACCTGGACGTGATCAGACTTGTTAAAAATGATGTATGAGGTTTGAGCCTGAGTTTTCTGCATTTGTGCTGGCCAAAATTTTTCCTCCTGTAGCTCCTTGGGGTTCTCTGATAAATCTCTTTTCATCCCCCCATCCAAGAGAATGCGATCTCTACCTTCCCCTACAGCTCCTTCTAATAGCACTTCTACTGCTGGTTGGAAGACTGAAGTCTTCTTGTGCAGCCTGTCCATCTAGGTGTTTCCTAGTCCTTCCTGCAGATGAATGTTTGGAATCATGAACAGCTCACACCAGAAGCATGTTAATCATTGCCTCATCTTGGAACCAGTTGAGAGCCTTTCTTTCAGGAGTGCTTAATTTTATTTATGCCAACCACATAAACTAAGTACAGAAGCCACTTAAAATGTAGCACTTCCTTCCATTTATAACCTATCAGCTCAAAGGCGTAATGTCTCTTAAGGATTTTAAACCGTCGGACAGTAGCATCTTAGGGATCCAGTGATGTTGTCTGTCTTGTCACTGTGGAGTTAGTGACAGTTAATGCATGAATTAATTATTTAGATAGTGTTGAAAGACCAGTGAATCATGAGTCTGTATCTCTGATACTGCCTTGGAAATACCAATTTTAAACAATATGAAAACCCTGTAGAGTTGTCTCTTCAGGAAAACCTATTGAGCTGTCACCTGTATACAATACTCATGAGTATTACATGCATTACATATAGAACAGTACATGCTTTCAAGTTCCTTGTGTTACCATATAGTAGCAGTACCCTTTTTTTTCTCTCTCAACATCTTGGAATATTTTCTCTATTTACAGTCTGCAAAATTTGTTCATTGAAAACAGAATCATCAGTTTGTCTCAAAGCTGAGATAAGTTTACAGTATTTACCATGCATTATTTTTCTCAAAATGTTTCATTATTTATGTATCTGACAATATATTTTTACCTTATTTTAACCAGGAAAAAAAAAGCTGCTGAACAAATTCTGTTGTTCCAGATCTTAAACTTGTTTTTTAAATGTTGATACAAGTAAATAATGTATCAAGGAGAAAGAAACCGATCTCTGTGAACAACATAGTAATATTTAATTCAAAATGTTATGAACTAGGTCCTGAGGATCATTTGGGGTTTTACATGTGTAAAAAAAAAAACCCAAACACAAGAGTTGACTGCTGTGTGTTGCTGTAACACCCCTAGAACATGGCTAACGCCCAATTACTGCATGCTTAGACTTGGATGGTAATTACAATTGAGCTGTAAAATATTTTGACAGTTTCCAACTGTTGTGTGGTTATTAGCCAGGCATCATAAGAGAATGAAGTGCAGTGATTTGATTAGTTTTATATCATGATCTGCTTAAATAAGGACTTGGAAAATAAACATGTAGCATAAAGTGTTAATCAGAAGCCATATTTAATGACTAGCAGCTATTCTTGACTTCTGCAAGAAACAGTTCCTCTTTCATGAAGATTTTGCTTTCTTAAATGAGACTTGCCATACCTTTATGCTTCAGCTTTTCATTTACAAGCTTTTACTTGTTGAGTGCTAAAAGCATAACCACACCAAATTTAATTTGTAGCATGAAAATTATGTGTGTGCTTTTCAAGAGGATAGATTTGCCGGTGTTGAAGATAGACACGCTTGTGTTAATTACATATTATAAAACAAAAAGGATATGTTCATTTAACATGCATTTCTCCTTTTAGCTACACAAGTCCCAGCAATTAACAAATTTGGGTAGTGTAAGAATTCCTGGAAAATATATGTTAAGCCAAGTGGCACTTGAATTGCTCTCACTTTTACACATATTTTTATTTTGAAATTAAAGTAATAAAGCAAAAATATTCAAACTACATGCAAATGAAGCTCCAGATTGTGCCGGTCTTGTTATGTTCATTAAGCTATTGAATCTTTAAGTAGTGCCTGCTATTCCATAGGGGCTATTCATAGAATAAGGTACTATTCAATCAGGTAAAGATAGCATTCTGCCTTCTCACTGCTTAAATGCTTATTCTGTTGGGCAACTAAAACAAGTCTGCCATTGCCTAATTTTTCACTTGCTTTGTTTATTTAATAATACTTCTTGGATTTATATGTTGTTTATAAATGGTGTTTGTGAGTGAAGCATTGTTGGTAAAGAAGAATTTTTAATGAATTACAACCTTGGTTTTTTCTTTAAAAAAAGGCTAAAAATGAAAGAAATCAAAAAAAAGATAAAAACCACTGAAGTAGTTGTTTTCCCAGGTTCACTCTGCTTGTGCCATCTCTGCTGTGATTGAGCACTGAATCCAGCTCTTTTGGTTACCAGTATTGCTTATGTCTCACCGCTTGCCCAAATACCTAATTTCACCCATCTGTAATCAGGTGGTTTCTTTTCTGACTCTTGTCCTGGGTTTGACCAGAACTCTCACTTTGCAGATGTAATAATCTTTCTAATATATCCTGCATTTTTCAAGGGGCTTTGTGAATCTATGTGGAGATGCACTGAATGCAGAGACCCTTCCTCTCTGCTGGTGTTCATGAGAAGCGGCTGGAGTGGTTATACTTCTTGGCAGTTGGACTTGGCGATCTTAAAGGTCTTTTCTAACCTAGTTGATTCTGTGATAGTCAGTCTCCTAAAAACTAAAAGAGAAGATACATACTCTGTACAATTATTCATTTGAAGAGATGTGTTGATATTATTGAACTTTCTCTATATTCAGATAACTATTTGTCAGGAAAAAGTCAAAAATACACTGCTTTGCAAGGGAATCTGATTAACACAAGCAAATCAGTGTATGAGTTGCTTATGGAGCAAAACAATGTGAGGACACCACCTCAGGCTTAATTTTTAAAAAGGGAATTTGTGGAGTTGGTTTGTTTGGGGATATTTTGGGGTAAGAACTGAGGGGCCACTGAGGTGTTACTCGGCAAGAAGTGGGGGTTTCCCAGCTTGCTTCCCCTGCTGTCAGAGAGTAGAGAGGAGCTTTGCCAGGCTCCTGCTCATTGATGGCAGCAGTCTGTGCCAGCTGTGTCCTTTCCCTGTAGGACTTGGAGTTAAGAAACACAGAGAAGGGAGGTCTGAAACGCATCTCAAAAGATCACCTGGTTCCTGATCTTTCTTCAGGCTCGTCTTCCTTATAATCTGCATCAAGGAAAACTGAACATAGGTTTTCTACTGCAGCTGTTTTGATGCTGAGTGGAGTGGGAGAGGCAGTACATGTCTTGCAAGCTTTATTCCTGTCTGTACATCTCAGTATGATGTTTGTCTTTTTCACAACAACCTGATGTTGTTGACTTATGTTCAGCTTGAATAGACTGTTTCCCCCACATCCTTTTGTGAAGAAGTGTTACCTAACCAGTTCTTCCTCATCCTGCGTTTATGTAAATGATTGCTCCTTCCTATGTTGCACTTGTACCTATTGAATTTCACTTTGCTTTCTTCAGAACTTTTTTTATATGATTGGCGTTCTTCTGGTGCTTTTGGTGTCCATCCCAGATTCATGTCTAGTGTATCATCCACCTTCCTAATCCAGGCTTTCAACACTGAGCCCAAGAAATACTCTTGCAGAGCCCCTTTCAATGCATAATTTGAAGAATCATTGAAAACTGGTCTTAAATATAGTTTTCCAGCCTGTTTTGCACCTATGCTATGTGAGTCTCCTTAAGGCTATTTTTCTGTGCATCCTTATGAGAGCATCTTGAGAAACAACATCTGAAATTAACAGTCAGTTTGAAACTTCTCCCTTCCCTTGCCTGCGTACCTCTTATAGAAGGAGCTTGGACTGTTTGCTATGATTTATTGATGACAAGTTGTTTGTTGCTTGTCTCCTTTTAACTTTCACGTTCTAAGAAGCAACTTAATTATTTGTCTCACTTCTTTTTTGTTATCTGCATTCTTCCACTTTGTCTTTTTTTATGCTTTTAAAGACTGTAAAGGAATGTAGTTTTTGCCTGCTCCTCTAGTATCTCATCTATTGTAAAGTTTTCAAACTGACTGTTAATTTCAGATGTTGCTTCATATTGATTCTTCCAGTACCCTAGGATTACATTAAATGTGTTCAGCTGATCTGAAAGCATCTAGTTTATCTAAGTTGTTTTCACACCTGGCTGAAATCTGACCTTTTTGTGTCTGGTGCTAGTAATGCTAGCAACTTGCCATCTGACTTGCAGAATGAAGGCAGATGAAGAAAAATAAATGTATTAAGCATTTCAGATGTCTCCCCATCATTTGTGAGTGGCTTCTCCTTTACCGCTAAGTAGAGAAGCGATATTTGTATTAATCACCATTCTTGTGGTTGTTTGTGTAGAGGGGGCTGCTGTGCAGTAGTTAATCAGGGCTAAAACTAATATGCTTATTTTATTTGCACCCTCAGTTAAGAAGTGTATTCTAGCCTTCAGTGGCACCACATCAGGTTCTATGTCATCAATACTAGGCTTAAAACTACTGAGTGCTCTAAGCCTCTCCGCACACAGAAATTGTTTTCCTTTCTTAGTGCAATACCAGCACAAATCTCACATCTGCATTGTGGTCTCAAGAATTTAAAATATTTAAAACAAAGATTTTCCATCTCATCTTAGAAAAGACTAATGCTTCCGTAAATTTGCCTATGGCTGCACGTTAATATAAATGATGCAGTAGATTTACAAAATAGGTATCTATCAAGTTCTGTGGAGCAATATCACCTTAATGATGCATCATCAGAAGCTTGCCTGAAAAAACGTCTGTCGAAACGTTCAGAAGAGTGGGAGAATGACTTGAGTCTGTTTAATGGCTAATGTCAAAAGCAATTCCTGCAAGAAAGTTCACTGTGTTTAGAAAGAATTGGCAGTGACTCTCATTTTTAGTTTGCCTTGTGCTTTCTCTTAGAAGAGATTCTTGTGACCTTTTCTGACAAGCTCTAACACTTCCATTGTTTGCTGCAGGCCTTTGAAATGTGGCAGAGATAGCCTTGGGCCCAGGGAGGTACATTTTGCTAGTTCAGTTCACTTTTAACAAAGTTAAAAGCTTTGAAAATTGCTATTCCTCATCTGTGGTTTAAGTTGCTTAATTCTGGCGACCTGCCCAAAACCCTGAACGTTCCCATCGTGGCAGAAAGCCAGAGATTGTGAACCAGCAGCATCCTGGTAGCTCATCTGGGCTTCCAGCACAGATTATACAGGAGCAGAGCCTTCAGCCTGTGTGGCGCAGGGGCAGCTGGAGAAAGGAAGGTGGACACAAGGAAATTGCTCCTCTTCTAAGAGCAGAAAAATGAGGCCCCATCCCTGCGTGTGACCTGTTCATACTGTTACATTACAAATACATGTAATCATCAGATGATGAGCTCAGCATTCAGTTCCACTTAATGGGATGAATTATATACCTTTTCCTGTTTTTTTTTTTTTAATTGAAAACATGTTGTTCAAGACAAAGATTATGCGACCTTGGGGAAGAGAAGGTAGATGAGCCTCAGCCAATCCTTTTATAATAGTTGAATCTGAGAAAGAGCTCACTGTGACTCTTTTCATGACTGTACTGACCGTCAGGTGAAATTACTTGCACATAAGTAACCAATTCATTATGCTGTCTCAGATTTGTTTCTTCCTTACCAGCGAATTAGTATAGTCTTCTCCTTGCCATTAGCTAATAAATGTAGGGCTTCTCAACCTAGTGAGGTAGCTACCCTTGCTCCTGTGCAGGACTGTTACTCCCTTTTAAGAACATTCACAGGGGGAGGTAGTCATCTTGAAATAAAGAGTCTGTCTTGCACTTAATTGATTCGCATGAGCAGACAGGCTCCATGTCCTGTTGCCCAAGTGAGGAAATTGTCCAGTAGTTGACATGTTGTGGCTTGTGGTTCTGAAGGTTGAATTCAGTTCCCAAATACTTGGGGGTTTTTATCCTTTTAATCCCCAACACTGAAAACCAAACTGAAACCCTAAAAGACTATGCTGAAAAAAAGTTGCTTCATTTCTAGACAAAGTAAAAGCTGAAAAGAGGCTTCCAGGTAATTACAAAAATTATGAAATGAAGTACTTAGCAGTTCTGAATTGCCAGGTTTAAGGCAGCTGCTGTTACTGTATCCTCTCCCACCTTTGTGCACTGTGTGCCTGCAGGTTGTGTACTTGTACACATTGCAATTGTATGACTACATACCATGATTTTCTGCTGGACCACTTCCTCAGTGCTCGGAGCAAAGGTGGGCAGGGCTTGCAACACAGAACTGGTGTGTGACACTGAGCAAACTGCAGTGTTTGAGTTTATGAATGATGTGTTCCTCTCTTGGGGATGGCCAGGTCTTAGGCTTCATCTTAACTTGTCTTAGTCTAGAAGTTGGTTTTTGGTTATTCTGACTGATGTCACCTGCCCCTGGAGTCAGGAGGAATGCTTTGGTGGGATGCTGTGGATGCGTACATCAGATTCGCAGTAGGTAGCGTCCTTGAGTTCTTGTGATAGTCTGTTCACTTTACTGACTCAGGCAAGATATTCTGTTCAGACCGTTTCCTTCTTTGTAAAATACCAGTTGTGAGTCTCTTGTGTCAACATATTCATTCACCCATCACAGAGTGCCCTAACACCATGTGAAGGCTGTTACGCTAGAGATCAGAAGCAAGTTGAAACGCTGTGTTTGATGCAGCATTTGCATCATACTGCTTTAATGAAGCTGAATGTGTTACACTGTAAGTTAATGGTAATAAATGAGAAGCAACAACTTTTTTGCCTTGAGCTGTGAGATTGGACTATGGGAAGAAATGGGAAGTGATGATCAGAATAAAAAATATCGTTGTCGTATTTGTTTATGGGGTCGGACAAGTAAAAATTATGTGGATGAAACTAACTCAAGCATGAGGTACTTGCTAAACCTTAAACACTGGGACCAGAAGTGACAAGATGTTGAAAGACAAGCATTGTGTGTATGATTCAGCCATGTACAGCACAAACTGTGTAAGTTTAGATACGAGTCAATGAGGGAGAGTGGCAAACAATAGGAAGCTGTAGCTGTTTAAGAGAAGGAGTACACTAATGTGGTCTTGATGGCAGGTGTTATCTTCATCAGCTTTCTCTTGGGTCCAAAGTATTCAGTATATTAGACACAGCATCATACAACATGATGTGGGACCACATTGTCCATCCACCTGCAGCTAATAAAGTGAAAACGTACTGAAAGCTCTAACTCTCCCACAATTATTTTTAGAAGTAAATCAAGGTGGATTAAACCTTGCAAGAAATTTTTCTGTTCCACAGTAGTGCGAGCAACTGTGTGCTTTTTGCAAATGGGCACGGTTTGGTAAACTGTTGAAGAGGAGAGCAGAATATACAGGTGGCTTTGACTGCTTGCTTTTTACTTCCAGATAGAGAAGCTCTGTCGCTCTTGTTCTCTAGAAAATTGTATTTGTTCCATATCCTACTATATCAGGTAGCATGTACATGCTCTAGATGCTTTCCTTTCTTTTCTCAGGCATAGTTTGGAAAAGCTCTTTCCAGCCTCGTGACCACCATGCAAAATATGTAACAGGCAACTGAAAACATGTGAAATGCTTTAGAATGAAATCATTTCACCTACTTAAGCAACAACTAACTTGAGGCATGTCCCAGGGATTTCACTTTCCTCCTCACCTTGCCAGATTCAAACATGAGAGCATCATGTCAGCTCAGGCAGATGTGTAAACGCTAAGGTTATGCTTGAACATGGTCTGGTTTGTGCTGAAATTTTAAACCTGTAAAATGATAACCAATTAAAAGCTTATGCCTAAGGCTGTTAAGATAAAAGTTTGTATTTTGTTGCATATCCACATTAGCTGTAGGCAAAATCAGAGGAGTGAGGAGCGCAGAGTTTTAAGATGTCTGATGCTGGAGAAATCCAGACATTACCTGAATACTTATTGCTAATCATATATAGGAAACAAATTCAGTGAATCTGTAGCACGTACCAGGCAGGACTAGAGACATTTTGTGTAATCATATGCTGTGCAAGTAGAGAACAACAAAATTAAAGAGTATACTCCAAAACTACTAAGTTTGTGTGGCAGAGTATCAGGATGGCCAAACTCCTAACATTTCTTTCTTGGAAATGTGTATTTTATAATACATGCAAGTGTACTTCCCTTACCAGAAGCAGAGAGCAATGCTACTTGTATTTTGTTATGTCACTGAAGCTGTCATAATGTTATAGTGACCTGCTAATTCAAAAATACTTAACTACTGAAAGTAAAGAGTGTCTCAGCACAGCTAGGTTGTAAGAATGTTTTCTCCATCTTTGGAATATCACAAAAGCAGTTTTAGTTCATCTTTGCAGACTTGATTGCCATATTCTGTTTTGGTCCTGATCCTAGTTAAAAATCAGATTTTGGCTTATGCTTTGCCTTTTCCACAGCCCAGAATAAACAAAATTGAACATACGTTGGACATGTACAGACTTTGACAAAAGCATAAATTTTGCTAAGTGAGCCGTATTCAATTTGGGATATTCCTGGGCTGAGCAATTCCTATGAGTAAAGCCTTGTGTTTTTTAAAAAACAAAATTCTAGAGTATAATCTGAATGATGTAGAATTATCTATTTGACTGAAATGTATTAGGGTGTCTTGTTTCTACTGCACTTTTATACTGTTTTTCAGATGCTCAGTTCAGCTGAGTTTCCCAAACCTTTTCTGCATCCAGCCTCATGCTGCACATTTTGCCTCACCTAGTTGTATGTTCCTTCACTTACCTTTACCTTGTATGTTAATGGTTTCACAATGTTCAGTGAGCCTAGATAGCATTGTAGTTTTGATAGGGGTAAGGGAAAATCCCTTTTTTTTGACAGTCAAATAAGTAAGAGATTGTTGCCTATACTTGCTTCTTGAGGAACAAAGCTTGTTTATTGACTGCTTATAGGTTTCCGCTGTTCTGACTTTAAACTCTCTCAATCTCAGCTACTTCTCCTCCTGCAGTTCATTACCATTCCTAGGTTGTCCTCTCCTTTCCTCTTTGGCAAGTTGTGTCAATTAATATGAAACGCAAACCACCCAAGTCTTCACTCAAGATTCCCACAGCTGTTACGTGCTTCTTTTTTCTTAACTCCTCTCAGCATCTTTCTCTTCCAGCTGTCAACACTGCCTCTGCTCTGTTTAAATCTTGTACCCCACGCAACCTCTCAACAAACTCTTGCGAGCTGCTCAGACTGAGCCCCTGCTGTCTTCCTTCTGGGTGCTCCCCAGGTTCCCATACGAGGGCTTGATTCATAGCTCTATGTTCATATCATCAGTTCCTGTCTTGATTTTCTTCTCCTGAGCATTAGCCTCTGTGTGTCAGATGCAGCTCGACCATCACTTCACAAACATTAATGCACTTGGTGCCACATTTGAGAGCAGCATAATAATTCTTAATATTTTTTGAAACTTATGGATGCAGCCTAATATTTAAAGCTACTGTCCTCTTGCTATCATAGAGTAATGGTCTGATGGAATAATCTCCTAAGAGGAAAATAAAATATATTAACTAAGTTTCTAGAATATGTGAATAAGAAGAGTAAAGAGACTTCAGAGCTTCTGTTGATGGTGAAACAAGATGATGCTGACTCTAGCTGATAAATCTACCCACATGATGCTGCCTCTAGATCTGAGCTACCATGTGAGGGACCAGCTCTGGAACCTCTGCACTTGCCATACAGTTAATCCACAGCTGGATGAAAACCAGTTGATGAGATTCAATCATCTATTGATCAGCGAGCAGATCTTGCAATCTGTTGTGGGTATCTCGTGCTTTTTAGTGGCATTTCCAAATGAGTTCTCAGGGACTTTGGCTTTTGAACTCAGAAAGCCAAATCATGACTGCTGTGTGGTGTGCAAGAATTGTGTAGTCAGCCCTGGAAGAATTATATAAGAGAAAGCTAATTAAATATTCAATTCATTTGTTGGGCTTCCACCAATCTTGTTGAGCAAATACATGCAAGAAATAGGCACTTGGTAGTAATTGTGTTTCTTCTGAACCTGTAATCAATATCTACAGGTATCAAAAGAAAATGTTTTTTCATAATGACGATTCACAAAAAAAATCAAAACTAACATTTGTTAACCCTTCCAAAGGGATGTCAAGTGCTCATGCACAATTCTGAATTACTCATACATTACCACCGTGCCTTCAGTTAAATGCTTTTATCATACATTAAATAATGAAAGCTTTGACTCAGGTGGTTAATAAAAGCATAATATTATAATGCCATCCAGAGGGACCTTGACATGCTTGTGAGGTGGGCTGATGCCAACCTTCTGAAGCTTAATCATGCCAAGTGCAAGATCCTCCACCTGGGTCAGAGCAGTCCCCAGCGCAGCTGCAGGTTGGGCAGAGAAGAGACTGAGAGCAGCCCTATGCAGAAGGACTTGGGGTGTTGGTCGATGAGAAAATGAACAAGAGCCAGCTGCAATGTGCACTTGCAGCACAGAAAGCCAACCATATCCTGGGCTGCGTCAAAAGGAGCATGACCAGCAGGTCAAAGAAGGTGATCCTACCCCTCTACTCTGCTGTCATGAGACCTCACCTGGAGTATTGCGTGCAGTTCTAATGTACTCAACATAAAAAGGACATGGAACTGTTGGAACAAGTCCAGAGGAGGGCCACGAGGATGATCAGGGGACTGGAGCGCCTCCCCTATGAAGATAGGATGATAGAGTTGGGGCTGTTCAGCCTGGAGAAGAGGAGGCTGCGTGGAGACCTCACAGCAACCTTCTCCTATCTTAAGGGGGCCTGTAGGGAAGCTGGGGAGGAACTCTTCATGAGGGACTGTAGTGATAGGACAAGGGGTTAAAATTTAAACAGGGGAAGTTTAGATTGCATATGAGGAAAAAATTCTTTACTTTGAGGGTGGTGGGGCACTGGAATGGGTTGCCCAGGGAACCTGTGAATGCTCCATCCGTGGTGGTGTTCAAGGCCGGGTTGGACATAGCCTTGGGTGGTATGGTTTAGTGTGAGGTGTCCCTGCCCATGGCAGGGGTGTTGGAACTGGATGATCATTGGGTCCTTTCCAACCCTAACTATTGTATGATTCTATGATTCTATTCTGTGTTAACTCCACCTTTATCCAAAAAACTTGGAAAAGGCTGTCTGGAGAGAAAGCAGTATATAATTTCTGCTTTATCAGTTAGAGAAAGCTGTGTAGTATGTTATGCACATGATAAATCTTGCGTATTGTGCATACTTACAGAAAACCTAAAGTGAATGGAAGGGCAGACATAGAAAAATCTCTGACTGAAGAATCGATTTTCAAGGAATTATAATCTGGATTTTAAAAAATTGTTATTTGTAAATCAAATGCAAAATTCTACTGAATGTATTGATTTAATAGGCTCAGATGTCTTTTTGTTATACTTAGTTTTAAAATAAAAGTTACATCTTCAGTTTGTTAGATGTGCAATTAAGGATTTGAATGATAATATTGGCTATGGTCATTTCAGGGTTAATCAGAAGGTATTTAGGTGCTGCCTGGAACATTTAACAGTCCTGTAGAGACTTTCAGCAACAAGTATTAAGACTTTATAGTCATCATTTAATATATTGGGTATGTAGTGCTCTATGGTTTGAAGATGTAGCTCTGTGTTTTAAAAGTTTATTACAATACCATTTTTCCACATCTTGATGATGCTATTTTAATTATTTTCTCCCAACAGCATTATTTCCGTATACATAATTTGGTTAGCAAATATGTTTTAAGTAAAGTAGTACCTTAAATTTGGGGTCACTGATTAGTTACTGAGTTTTGCTTAAAGCTGTAAACAAAACAGAAGGAAAAACAGTATTAGTTACATTACTCTGAATCTGGAGTAACTGTCTGGCAACTCCTAAGCAGTATTTATTTCTCTGATTAAAATCTAATGCACGGTGAAGAAAGTTTGTTTGTTGCTGCTTTTTGTTCCCCATTTTATCCATCCCTGTTAATTCAGTGTGTTCAGAGACATTGTCTCATCATTAACAGGCTGGTTCATGCTGATTTGAATTGCTGACAGGATTAAAAAATAGAAAAAAAAAAAAGGTAAACCACTTTTTAATAACTTATTTCGTACAAATGAGCTAGTAAAAAGAATCTCAGCAAGGCAGACATATTGCGCTTTCTAAATGAGCTGGCAGTGCTTCTATCTGATGATGAGGGACATGTGTTTATAAAACAACTTAGGGCTGAGTGTCAAGGTAAATGAAAAATTACTTTCCTGGTTCTGTACATTTTCTTCCCCAGAAGCAGTGAAAACATAAATCAGTTGGTAGCTTGCAGCTAATTGCTTTACACTGACATACTTTAGTCAAGCGGGGGCATCGTTGGTCTTTCACAAATAGGTAATATGGCCAAAAGGATTTACTTGTTCAACTTAAGTGGCTCTGATATAGTAAATTACTTGCTCTATTTTTATCTTAATTTGGGAAGTCTTTAGCTATAAGGTGCATAAAAAGAATGTTTATTTTGTATGTATGCTTTTAATTATATTTCATTGAAAACATAAGTGGGCTCAGTTCTTTCCCTGTAACTCAGTCTTTGGATTTATGTCAGTCAAATTCTGTTTAATTACATGTAAGAAGTTTTTTAAGTGACAGTATTTTCCTGGTGAAATGAGTGTGTATATCTTGAAAACATCAGCTGCAGTCAGTGTGTTGTCTGCTGAATTTGAGAAATGTTTTATTCCATTTTAATTCTTGGCTTGTGCTAACAAAAATGTAACTAAAGGAATCAAAATACCCTATTGGGAAATGGTTGTTGTTAGATAATTATACTTGTTAGAAAACGCCCTCTGATAAGGATTTATGGCCAAAATTCCTTTTCCACATAAAAAACCCTAAAGCCTGGAAGAGGAATCTCTTTGGGTATGGTTGGAAGTGGTCAATTAGAAACACCATGCCGCAATTACCTTTTTGCAGTCGCGTGCTTAAACAGGAAGAACACAGCCAAAAACTTTATGCTGGAGCCCGTATGAGACGACTGATGAATGTATTAATCACATGTCACAGGCACAGAGACTTTGATCCCCACACCTCAATGGTAGATTGCAACTTGTGACAAACTCGGCTAAGCCTGGCTTTTGATCCAGGCACAGTGTCATCTTCATTAAATGCAAAAGGGCTTGTGGGGATGCTGCTCCATGGCTGCATTTTGGGAAATCTTTTCAAGGGTGTGTATCCCAGGCTGTGCAGGACTCTGCCTTAAGTACTTAAGCACAGTGTTTCCACGGGTACAATTCTTGGCCTGTTCTCCTGTGTAGATCTGGAATCCTGTGTATCTACATCCTTTGGAGACAAGCGCCAAGGGCGACAACTGGAGGTAATAACTTGCGATTTGTGTCTTTTGCAAGTTACAGTCATTGTAAATTGACAGCTGTGAAGGACCTAAACTCACATCAAAGGATATAGATCATCTAGTTAGGTCAATTAATGTTAATTCTCGTCTTCCATTAAATTCTTTTATCTTCTTTTCTTTTTTCTTTTCCCCTTTTATTTTTTCCAGCCAAGCCCAATACCAAGTCCCGTGTTGGGGAGAAAGCCAAATGCAAGTCAGTCACTGCTTGTGTGGTGCAAAGAAGTTACAAAAAACTATAGGGGAGTGAAAATCACCAATTTTACTACATCGTGGAGAAACGGTTTATCCTTTTGTGCAATATTGCATCACTTTAGACCAGACCTAATGTAAGTTGTGTACTTTTTGCCGGCATAAGCTAACTCTCATAGAAATATATAGCATTTAAGTTTACGTAAAAATAAAATCCCTGTTGGTTTCAGGTGTTGAACTGTTTTCACCCTTTTCTTTCAAGCAGGGGACCATCCTTTCTAAGAAAACAGATTTATAATGCTCAAACTTTATGACCTCCTTGTTCTGTCTTGTGGCATAAACAATTGTTTCTTCCCTCTCCGTGATTTGTTTCTCTTCTTCTTAATCTTATACAAAGAACTGACTTCAGGATGATTATGAAAATTGTGCTGGTGTTGAAATGAGATGAGAGGAATAAGCTCTTTGTACGCTGACAAGGATGGATTACCTCCTGGTAAATTTGGTTGTCAAGGCCAGCCTCTAGTCCCTGCCTTAACTTCTTTTTTAGATGGAAAGCTTCAGGCAATGAAACATGTAATCGGTGTTTGTTTATTTATTTATTTATTTATTCCTTTAATTTTCCACACTATTAGTTTTGTTGATTGAATTGCTGTGAAATTGCTAGTTACTGTATGATATTACTGTATGTCAAATTTTTAGATTCAGTTTGTTTTAAAACTGCTGCTTTTATCAAATACTGTACATACCCACTGTGCCATTTTCCCCCTCAGTGACTACAAGTCCCTGAATCCTCAAGATATTAAAGAGAACAACAAAAAGGTAAGAACTGCCAAGAAAAAAAAAAAGAAGAAAGAAAAAAGACACAGCTTCAATTTTGGCTTCACTGCAGGTTTTTATTAATTTTGGGAAAGTGCGGTTGTTTTGTAAGGTCATAACTGTGGCTCACAGAAGGTATTCAACCTCCTGCAGTTCAAATCGGATGCATTATTGACTCTAGTTTGTCATGGTCTTTAGCATTCACAACAAGTGCAAGGCTGGCATTAGAGTTTAATATTTGTATGGCCTACATTACGTGTGAAAGCAGAGGAGAGGGCTGGCCAGCCTTCTGTGATGACCCCTCTGATTTTGCCAATCAGCCCCGTAATTAAAAATAAGACAAGCATAGCTGCTCTTGGATTGTCATATGCAAGACTTCTCTTTCTGCTGCTTCAATGGGTCTGTGTGCGTCGGAGCATTCATGTTGCTTTGAGAGTGATTTTTATATTTTTAAAGATGACATTTTGCACCTACTTTAATGCTGCACCACCTGGGTGAAGTGCTGTATGCAGTGCAGAAAGTTTAGGGTAAAAAGCGTGAGTCAATACTTTGGAAATGAACCAAAATATTGGCAAAATAGCTTATAGTGTTGTGCTGGGCGGCTGCTTTAATCTACTCTTTGTACTTTTTGTGATGAAAAGGTGTAAAAAGTTTCTCCAGAGAAAGCGGGAATTTGGTTTGGGAATCACCAGAAGTCTTTTTGTTTCTATTCTCTATTTTGGGCATGTTATAAGCCTCAGTTGGGCCCTAGGGACATGTTCAGAAATTATTATTTTCATGTGAGTCACTGATATTAAAATTGTTCCCAAAGTTTGTCTGAAAATTATTTTTAAGGAGCTGACTTCTGAATGTTGTCATTTTATTTTTATATGGCTTCAAAAGCACTAAATTTAATTGGGATGAAGGTATAAAAATATACATTAATTAGATTCGGTATTGTATAGTGAATATGACTAAATAATATTAGATTGCAGATATGTGGAATTTCTGAAAGTGCTTTATTAAAATTCATTTGTGTTGAAGGTAATTATATTTTAAGGTGCCTGCACACTTAATGTGATAGCCAGGGAGTTAATTGCCTTTAAAGTAGTACTTAAGTAGTACAAATAATGAAAGATCTCTGTGCTGCTGTTATCTAATGAGTGATTTGACCAATAATATATTTTTCATAATAATATGGGATTTTATGATGACCTGAGTAGATTATCAGTGGCATCACAGTGTGTTCTGTGACCATATGTGTTTTGTACTTTAAATTTTGTTGAGTGCTAATTAAGCTGGATTATAAAAAAGACTAGATTATTAATTAAAAATGGTTAGCAGTACAATCAGTCATCTTTTCTTCATGAAACTGCGATGGCAAACAGGGAACTTTTTAGCTCATCTCTCTTTACAGGATATAGTTCCCAGGACTGAAGAAGTAATGATTGTTGTTATTGTGCAGCTTTTTTCTTTCATCACTTTGCAAGCCTTCACCTGACAGCTACATTGAGGATCTCAGTTGCTTCCTGCAGATTTATTTCCTGGTCTCACACAGTTCTGCCTGATAACCCCATGTGCCCTTGGTTGGAGTGAATGCAGCACTAGCAACAATGGCTGCCTATAAATTCCATGCAGATATGTAACACATTTGACAATGATTCCTCCTAACCAATTAAAATAACATCTATGGATGAACAGGACAATTTTCTTTGTCTGAAGCAGCTGCCTACCCACCCCCCTCCAGGAAAGGAAACCATAGATTAAAGGTTAACCCGTAAGAGTACATCTTTTAGGGGTGCATGACCTTCTTTGTATTTTAATAAAAAAAGAAGAAATCTTAAGAGACAACTATTTCAGTGCAATTACTGTGTATAATTGGACATTGAAATGCACTGTTACAAAAGGCACGTCACTGGAGCTTCTTTATGAGACACACTGGTCATTTGCCAAATTGGTGCTGCCACCGTTGCTGAATAAAAAAGGGTATTTACCTGTGACATCTGATCTTGGCCAATATGTCAGTGTGTTACATAGTTGGGAAATGATTGGAATACTGCCTGTGGTGCTTGTGCTGACGGATCCCAATTGATGTCTGTCAATCAGCTTGTCAGTAAATTAAAAAAGAAAAGAACTTCATCAGAAGATAGGTGAATAGGCTTAGTGTCCTGAATATAAATATGGGTGTTTATAGGTATTGTAGATTCCACAATATTTAGTTATAACTCTGAAGAAACCCCCAACCAACTACTTGAGATTGCATTAATACCAGTCAGAATCTGAAGATAATTTTGATGCACAGTGCCCATTGCAAATTCAAATTTCTGTCAGGAACAAAGGAAAAACCAGGATTGTCTTTGAGGAAATTAGAAACGTTGCAGGGCTGCTCTCGCAGCTGATCCAAAGAGTTGCATTTTTACTTAGATCACATATAACTAAACATACAGCCTTCCCAGTAACATTAACCAGCTGATTTTCTTAATATGCCTATTTGACTGTTAGTAAATAATAACTAAAATGTGTTAAAATTACAGCAAACTGGCAATATTGTCCCTTATCAGGAACAGAAATATTTCACATTGCTAATAACATGTCCTGCACTTTGAAAATGTAAGCCACTAAACTACACTTGGCTGGAGCTTGGAGGGGATGAAAGAATGAGAAGTGGAAGGGCACAACAGTGTGGTTCTAATAATGAACTTCTATTTTTAATTATTTTATTGTTTAGAGGAGCTTGTTTCATTTGAGGGATTACTGTGTGGGAATAGAAATACATCTCCTGGATGTTCAGCTGGCACTTTCAATTTCTGTAGCACTTTTTTTTCTTTTCCTTTTTTTTTCCCCCAGTTTATGACTAAATTCCTCGAGACTTTTGAACTTGAGTCATTGTCTTAACAATATATTTCAAAGTAATCATTTTGAAATATACATTTAAGCAGAAGAATTCAGAATTACAGGACTAGGACTGATTCAAAATGGAATGAATTTCTTACCTTAAAGCTGGCAGCCATATTTTTATAACAGGCACTCATGCTCACTTCTGCTATTTAATTCCATAACATCATACACACATATTTAGTTGTGTGCTTAGGAGTTACTTGTTGATCTTGATGGGATTGTGCAGGAGCACAGTTAAACATGCATATGAACATTTGCAAAGTCAAGGCTTTAGTTATGCCTCTGTTTAACAAAGTAATGTGATCTGGAAAATTTACTGTTCATACCATGTTACAAGCTAATTAGAAACACTAGGCATTTGTAAATATTCTGGAATATCAAGAAGCTCTGAGCTTTTCTAACAGTGAAGGAGAACATACATTCTGGACACATACTGAACATGATTGCTATTTATAGAACTAAGGACTGTAAAACATTTGTATGCCAGTTGAGATACCTGGTATACTTTAAAAGGGGAGAAGCAAGAATATGTATTGTGCAGAATGTGAAGAAGAGGGGATGGGAAATAAGTATCTGACATCAGTGGGAAACTTTAGAGTTTAATCCCAAGCATCACCAGAAGAACTGAGCAGACAGTGAAAAGTGATTGCAGCTGTATCGAGAATATCCATCATTCTGAATTCAATCCTTCTGCAGTGGTGTTACCCATTCTAAGCAAGTGCCCTTCCTGACAACTCTGAAACACTGTCCCCATCTTCATTTTACAGACCCTGGGAGATATTCTTAGGATTTAGTTTTATTAGCATATAAATAAGAAATTAGGAGTATAAAAGAGTTCAGGTCAAGTCATGTCTATGGGCTTTGGCTGCTGTGGACTGCTAAGCCCATCCTTAGGTCCTTTCATTTTCAGATGGTAACTCCCACTGCGTGCATTTTGGGGTAACAGGTTATTTATGCCACAGAATCAGCACTGACCCACTTAATCAAATAAAAAATCCTGGTGTTACCTTAGGTCCACACAACAACACAGTTGGCTTGCTTTGCTTTCATACCTAGCCTGTTTTCTTCTGGCATATGAGCATTCACCCATTCTCAGTAGCTGCTATGACTTAGGCTGCCCACCCAAATCCCTGCACTGCTCTCCTTTTAAGTCTTCTTTCTCTGTCCAGCTCATGTCTGGTTCCAGCTCACTTGTCTCCCTCTCCCCCATATCCAGCCTGATCCTGCTCTTCCATCTCTGTGTCCCAATATCAGGTAAATATCAGCTGTCCCTCTTCTACCATCCAAGTTTTTCATTCCCTCCCACCCATGATTTTCCTGTTATTCTGCTCTGTGTGGAGCTTTGTACCAGCAAATACAGCAGTCATATTTTCTACTGCTTCTCATATATCAAAGTACAGCTCTGCTTTTTAAATGGCATAACAAAGTCTCATAATGAACCTTTCCAAGAAATGATACCCCACCAAATGCTGTCAATGATTTTTAAGCCAAATCATTTTGCACAGGGAGAGCCAGAAAGGCTTAAATCATTCAGATAGCTTCTATGTCTAAATAAACTCTGTGAATCATTAGTTATAGCAATATAAAAATCACTTCACCAAGTGATTCATCAAGTTATACCTGAGCATAAGTAAAAGCATACAAAATTTCAGGAAGATAAACTCCAGCTCTTGGAAGCAGAGTTTGAAAAGTGGCTGAAATGAAAACTGTTTGACCCTCAAGTACGGACTGATACTGTGATGGGAATGAGAGAGCCTCTTTTCCTCAGAGCAAGTAAAATAACCGGTCTGCCAGGCCAAACCCACGTTCTAAGTCATCACTGAACGTTTAGTGTTATGAAAACAAGAGGATAAAAAAACAAATCAGAATTGAGTTCTCTTTTCTCTCTTTCTTCCCCCCTTCTAAAACTAAATAAAATAAGGAAATGGTGTAAAACTGGGTTAAAGTTGAAGCTGTGCATGTTACTGTTTCCTTGAAAAAGCCCAGGCTGTCATCCATGTCTTTAAATTCAGCTTCCATTTTTGTTCAAAATAATGTAGGAACAACTGTGAACATTTTAGTCCCCTTCAGAAGAGGGTGAAAAGGAACCTTGGAATTCCTGGGGGAGGAGAAGTCCTTTCACTGAGTGCATCTACGCTAACAGGAGGCCTTTTTAAAGGCTTCTTTGAAACACAATATTGTCTTCCAGGGTTAATCCAGGATAGTAATAATTAATTGTAAATTGAGAAACGGCTTTAATTCTTCAAAACTAGACAAACCTGATGCACCAAGCCCACTCAGATCTAGCAGAAAGGAGACAATGTGGCCTCACAAAGTGGGAGGCTTGCAAACTGTTTAGCTCTTAGAAAGTGAAGTGGGAGTGAAATTCACTCTCTCATACAAATTTAGCCTCAATAAATGTTTTTTAAATGCATTTGTTTGCTAGATTAATGTGATTTATGTCTTGTATCAAGTAATCTGTGGTGATGTTCTTTTTGGCTGTCTGGACATAGTTTTTCGTTAACATAAATCACTGCAATTACATGACCAGTAGAAAGGAGAAGGTTGATCACCAGCGATAAAGCCCAAGATGGATTAGTGTCATGTTTCTTATATCTTTGTTCCTTATCTAAAAAAGCCATCCTTACTTGCTTTTTTTCCAGGCCAACTCTTGCACTTTTTTTGTTTGCTTGTTTCCTGTCACTTGAGTGAGAACCATTTAAGATATTGGTAGGTTTCTTCAGTGCAAACAGAAGGGCTTTTAAGCTGCAGTGTCGCGAACAGCTTTTTACTAATGAAAATGGCATAATTTTGAGTAACCAAACATTTTATTATAGTATGGTGTTGAGGTATGTTAAAGTATTTAAAACAATGCAGTTAGAGTGTCTTTACTGATGGTATTTTCTCAATTTACATTGCTATGAAGATACCCTGGGAGATAGTTAGAAGCCATCAGGAAAAACTGATGAGTTGGATGTTGGATTGTGCAACAAAAGATAGTAACTGCTGTAATGAAGCCAAAAGAATAATAAGTAATAGAGTTGAACCCATGCTGTTCCTGTTATACTGGATATGCTTAGGTTTCTTTATTTTGACTGAAACTTTCACTTGCATTCTTGAAATGTTGTGGTATGTAAGAAACTGCTTCATTATAACCTTTATTTTGTCTGTTTTTAAAGGCATATGATGGGTTTGCCAGTTTAGGAATATCAAGACTGCTGGAACCTTCTGACATGGTTTTATTAGCAATACCTGACAAACTGACTGTTATGACCTATCTGTATCAAATCAGGGCACATTTCTGTGGCCAGGAATTAAATGTGGTTCAAATAGAGGAGAACAGTAGCAAAAGCACATATAAAGTGGGTAACTATGAAACGGACACAAACAGTTCTGTCGACCAGGAAAAATTCTACGCAGAGCTGAATGACCTGAACAGGGAGCCCGAGCTGCATCCGCCAGACAGTGGTTTGGCAGACTTTGCTTCTCAGGACGACTCCGTCTTTGTAAATGACAGTGGTGTTGGTGAATCTGAGAGCGAGCATCAGACTCCCGATGACCATTTAAGCCCAAGCACGGCTTCCCCTTCTTCTCGCAGGACTCGAAGTGACACAGATGCACAGAAATCCCAGCAGAGCTCTGGAAGGACTTCTGCATCTGAAGACGTTGGAAAGTGTAGCAGTACAGATACAACGCAAGCACAGCCTACACTGGGAAAGAAGAAATTGCTGATAGCTGACACTTTAGACTTGAGTGACTTGGCACATGTCAGTGATCAAAAAGAGGATGTGTCTCCCACAGTTGCTTGTGAAGATAACGACAAGAAGAGACACCAGAGCTCAGACAGTACCATTGGTTTCTCAGAGCAAGAAAAACTGGGACATATAGGATCCACAGGGAGCACAAGAGCAGATCCTGGTTCACCTGTCACAAAGCTGAGTTTATCTCCTACTTCTAAGCTTGGATATTCCTATAATAAGGATGTGGATCTTGCGAAGAAGCCACACACTTCTCCAAGGCAAATGGAATCTGATTCTGACAGTGAAGCCAGAATGGCTTTAAATCATGCAGATCAAACTGCAAAAACAGCCCAGGTAAGAAACTTAAATTGGTGCCTGATGTTCTGTGAGCTCTTTCTCCATGTTTGTAATTTGTACCGTATCTTCAGTATATATGGTGAGATGAGCAGTGTATTTTTGTTGTGGGGCAATAAATGCTTTGAAAAGTAGGTTTTTCTGAAAAAGAGACGTTCCATAAAAAAAGAATGCATAGGTATTGTCCATCTCAAAGAAGATGGCTCCAAGCTTTTTGCCACTGTGTGTGACAGTACGTTTCTTCTGAATGAAAAACTGGAAAAGGACGTACCAATTCATTGATACACATTCAGAAAAAAAGTAAAGTTTTGAATACATTAAATATACCAAAGAGACATCAAAATCTTATTTGGGAAACCACGCAGCCTTATGAACATAGCCGTGATGGTGAGGTAGAAACTCCAGAATATTAAATTACGATGTGACCTCAAGCACATTACTTAACCACAATATAATTTTCCTTTCTATAAACATAAGAAATATATTCCCTCCTACCCTGCAGATTTATTGTGAGGGTGGAAGCTGAATATTATATAAATGTTGAGTATTATCAGTAAAGCCTAAAGTCACAGAAATATGTAACAAAATGTCCCTTTTACAAAAATGCTGAAGCTTATAGTTTTACCCTTGTGAAGAGCTTTCTTAAGTTTTGGCTTTGGCTTTGTGCCATTAGCTCAGATAAAAAAAGAATATAGCCAGTTGTTTGGTATTGTCATTGCCTCAAATATTTTCATGCTTTTCTCTTGGTAAGTGCCATAAAGATTAGTTTTAATGCAGGAGAAGTCCATAGATGGGTGTTATTGGCCAAATATTAGTTCCATAGACAGGTGATTTGTTTCCTTTAACCAACAGAGTCTCAAAGCTTCACTTCATCATTGTCTTTGTGTACTGGATGAGAAAGAAACAGCCAGGCCTGTGCAGAATATGACTACGAGGAAACAGGATAGAATGAAGAGTGGGGCAGAACAGGAGACAGGAATCTTCATGAAGATTGTCATGTGCAAGGGTGTAATAGGCCAAGCAAGAAAGAAAGGACTTTAAAGATGGTTCTCTGTTGTTAATCATCAGTGCATTTGAACATGATAATAAAACCTCAGGTGTGAGCCTCCATCTTAAGCTGGGGCACTCAGTTGTTGGTTGGAGTCAACCATCTCAACTTCCATGTGGTTGTTGCAGGAGCACCACCTGCAATTTCTGTCCCAGCTCTGTCTCATGTAAAGGCCTAGAGACACATTTTCCCAGAGTCTTCACAGCTGACCTCAACTAAGAAGTCAGCTCTTGGGAGTATATGTGTATAGGAGCTGCTTATGTTGTCTGTGCAGAAGCCCCCTTCTGTTGTTGCTATTCCACAATATAAGTCAGTCATGTATGAAGAAGGGACTTTCTCATGGATGTTCATAAATGAAGTAGAAGCAGATAGTTTTGCAGGTGTTTTGCCTTGTGCCCAGCCTTTTCGTGTTCAAGTTTTAAATGAGCGATACCCATATATGTAGCCAATGAAGCATTATATTTGCATACATATTAAAGTAAATAAGTAAACACATGGCACATTTAACATAGTTTCCATAAAGCCAATTATGTTTTTTCCACAGTTGCAGTTTAAAGGCATTAAATATTGATAGAAATTAAGTTTCAGGGGGAGGGGAGAGAACTCTTATTTACATTATAAAGGCCTATGACTTTTTTTAATTTTACAATTTGATCATCTTTACTTTTCATTTCTATAGAATGTTCTGTCACCTCATGAAGCTATAATCCATGTGACTCCTGACCTTTATTATATAGGAAGTCTCCTGGCTATTAACTACTGTATAAATATTAAGTACCCTCAGGGTGCCTTGCTGTTAATTGTATTTCTTTATTTTTAAGCAACGTATGGTGTCAAGACAGGAAGAACTTAAAGAACGAGCAAGAGTTCTGCTTGAGCAAGCAAGAAGAGATGCAGCTTTAAAGGCAGGGAATAAGCAACTAACCAATACGATCATCCCAGCCCGCAATAAGCAGCTGAATGATGTAAGAAATATCGGCCAGTATGGCAGTTTACATAGTTAAATTTATTGTATGTGCATATGCTTTCAAGGGTGTCGAATTTCCTTGTAGAATATTTCTTTCAATGCTGAATTGCTCTGATGTGTCATATACCCTTAGTTCATTTCTAAAGCCTGTTTCTCCTGCTGTTATAGCCAACAGAAAGATGCCTTAGAAGCAGAGATCTGGCTGCACCTTCTTTGATTGGCACTGCAGTTTCTAATGAGACAAAAACAAAAGTTACTTGTTAAATGATAGTGAAGTAATTTATGCTATTTTTGATTACTTCTCTTTTTTTCAGTTAATGTAAATGCATTCCTTGAGCCTGTGATGTCAGCTACTTGCTGCTTCATAAGTGTTGTTGCAGTGAATGAAGCTGCTTGTGGCAGTCTTGTAAAAGAGTTAATGGAACAATTCCTTTTTATCACCAAAGTTGATTATGCTGGTGAGATGGGAAAATGAAGCTGGGGAATGAGCTCCAGTGCTGAAGCAGCTATGGTTGCACCTCCAGTGGCCTCCGTGGTGACCTGGAAGGATGCAAACTCTCTGGAGATGAAAGCTAATTAATTTTTATGCAAACCTTTGCAATGTGGGTTTTGTGATTCTAACTATTGCACATTAGAGACTGTACTGGCAACTGAGAATGTAAATGTAACTGAAAAATAATGATTCAGAGAAAGACTTGAATCTTTACCGATTCAGAGCCTAGTGCTGAGGGGCAGATTCTGCTTTTTACATTAGTAGGATCATACATTCCAAAAATGAAGACAGTGATTCACATGTCTCATTTCATTCTCTGAACTGTGTTGGATCCATACTGTACTTTTTTTCTCCCTTAACAATTCCTCTTCCCAAACTGACTCTTCCTTTTTCTTTAAAATATATAAATTTATACAGAAAAGTCTTTTTTCTAGAATGATAACATAATGATATATAAGTAATTTTGTTATTACTTTGTATTTTTTATTTGTATTTATTTTTTTTATTCCTTTGTACATTTTATGACTTTAAGCTTTTCCTACTAAAGTATACTAAGGATACTTTAGTATGAATTTCACTTTGGAATTTTTTTATTAGTTTTTCATAAGACAGACAGCATTAGAGCAGGGATAGTATAGGCAACTGCTCAGGAAGAAGCAACTGTAATTAAAGTTGCCTAACAATTTTTATTATAAGCTCCTATTTTCAGAGTTTTACAACTTTGCTCATATTTCATTGTTTGAACTGAAATTCTCCCCATCAGCTCCCTGCCTCAGGGTAATGTTATTTTACTTTTTACTTCAGAAAAGCCCTATTCAGATGCTTCTCTGTATTAAGTTGGATGAAACATTGGTTTTTATGTTAAAAAATGTCTACCGGGAAGAAGGTTTCATCCCCTTGAAAAATCTTTCAAAGCAATCAAAGTTGTGTTAATAGCACAGGCAGCCTTCAAGTTCAGGAAAGTTGGTGTCAGTAAAAATTGTCTGTATGGACACAGCACAGCAAGAGCATCGTTTACTGTTGCTCCCCTAAGGGTCAGGCCCATTCTGATGCAGATCGTAGTATTGGAAAGCAAAACTTTCTCTTCTGGACTCCAACTCCTGCTGATGAAATCCAAAGAGAAGGAAAAGGAGCTACCGCACTGGCATGCAGAAGAGAAATGCTCTGGGTAGATGGCAAGGAAGTAAACAGCAATGTGAAGTTAGAAGATGAAGACTATGTCTAGGCTATGAAAACTAGCTGAAGGATAGGAGATGGAGACTAAGTTTTCAGGATGAGAGTGAGGATTACATAGTTCAGACACCCAGATTACTCATGGGACCTTATTTCATTTATTGCAGAAGATGAAAAATGAATTAGAAGGCTGCAGGAAAGGGAAGAGCCGTCTTTTAGGGGTGCTCTGCAGAGACTTACGTTTCTTGCTGCCTCCATCAGAAGCTATTTACAGTGTTGGGAAGGCACCTTCAACTCAACATAGTGAAGGTGGCCTATGCCTTCATTTCTCATTTCCGACCCAAGGTTCTTGGGGACTGATTTCTGGAAGTTTTGAATGCACCCAGCTCTAGACAAGTCAAGGAGAACTTGACTGTGAACAAATGGTTCTGGCCCAAATGGAATCCTAGATGCTGTGAATGAACAGGCAGTGGGCACTCTTCAGTTGAGTTGACTGTAACATAAGAAAATTGAAAGCTCCTCAGCTCAGATGATGTAATTTGGAAACTCTTAGGATAGTGAAGAGTGCCATAGAAATGCTGTAGAAGAAGTTAATAATGTATTTGGAGAAAAGTTTACAAGGTTTAGTAGTTCAGACAGGGTATAGGGCAGGCATTGAATGATGAAGGTGAGGTGAGATATTGAACAACTCATTCACTGAACATTGTCAGTCATGGCTACTGAAAACAATAAGTATCCTGTAGAAAAAAAAAGTTTGGGTTATGCAATGAGGACCAATGCAGGGTTGTACAGCTAGTGTAATTCTGACATTGTCTAACTTTTGAGTGCTTGGCTTGCCAAGCTCAACATCCTCCTAGTGCGTTTTAGTGGGAAACATGCATTGTGAAAGGGAGGTGTCTGTCCTAGAAACTCGTATAATCTTCACATTTCTTATATGATATGTTGACATGTATTAATGCATATTATATAAAGCTGTATGTAGCATGTATAGGTTATATACCCATCCATAGATGTGCATGTTCTGAATGAGAATGTGTGTGTGCATCAGCATATATAAGATAAAATACATTGATTTCTGATTTTTCTTTAACATACTTCATCTTCACAGAGATGAGACATTTCCATTTGATGTAGTTGTGACAGTTTACTACTGGTCTTTGCTTATTTGATTGTTAGAAAATAGCACAGACTTATTTCTATTCATCATTTTCTGGTCATTAAGGTTAATAATAAGAGCTTTGACTCAAAGCAGTGTTGTACATGTCAGTGTGCAGTGATGTGTAGTACCATGCTATCCAAATGAGAGTTGTGATAATGAGAATCAGCATTTAGGGGTGGGAATTGGTCTGAGCTCATTTTTGGGATGGATTGAGAGGGATTCAGAATAAAATAGTTTAAGATAGGAAGATCTCATTTTAAGTGAGAGAACTTTAACGAAGTAGTCCAGGACCAGTACTTTTGAAAGTGACTCTTGAAGTTTGCAATTGCACCTTTTTTGATACCTTCAGGAAAAGAGCTTTAAGCAGTCCAGTCTTTCAGTGTGCTCTGAAAATTAGTCACTCCAGGTAAGCTAAGGCTGCAGAGTCATTAGTTACTTTAGAAAATCTTGTCTCATAGGCCTTGCTGTTAGCAGTTGACATTTGTCATATGAGAACTATGAATCTCTGTTTTCTTAGTAAACAAGTGAGAACAATGTACAGTGCGTGCGGTTGTATTACTGCTTGAGGTCAACAAAAGGGAGGAAATTTCCAAGTCTGTCCTTGTCCATAAATACAGGTTATTTGGTATGTGCTCACCTGATTTGTTCTGGTAAAAGTCTTTTTTGAAGTGTTCCTGTGTCTCCTCTAAGCATAGAGCAAATACCTTAGACCTTCTGCAGGCTACACTTCACCTTTCCTCTGGTAGATCAATATTGTGTTGGTTTGAGATTTTTTCAACACTCTGGCTTTGCTTTCCTTGTTTTTTTAATCTCTTGTGCCTTGAAAGGCCCGTTAGTGGTCAGTAATGACTTGCTGGCTGTTTTCCCATGATGTATCCATTATCTTGGCTGTTTACCCCTTTTTCTTGAGTCTTTCTTGCTGCTTGAGTCTTATTTTATGCTTCCATTTTTTCATGTTTGTGCTGTGGGGCTAGGCCTATGTCACTATTCTCATTTGATTTACCTTTTTTATGCATATATTTTTAAACTAGGGAATTGATGAAGTTGTGGGAACAGAAGATTAAGGCAGTGAATTTGCTCCTATACGTGTTAACTCGATCCCTTTTTCTTCTGGATTACATATTTCTTATTGTGTCCCAAGCTGTTTCTTCTTCCTCTTCTTTCATTTATGTCTTATTGTTCTTTTGTTTCTCTCACACTGTGTTTCAGCTATCTGCTCTGGCCATTTTAGCGCCCTTTCTTCTACTTTTGAACTTTTCTTTCTTAATACCCATTCTCTTTACCTTCCCTTGGACATCTTCCCTCTGTGCCTTTCTGCCCCATCATCTTCCATTCTTGTTAAGTCCACGTAATTTAGTCCCATCATTTTCTCCTTGCTTCCTCTATTTGTATCATATTAACCCCTTTTTTTTTTCTCCCACTTCTCCCTTGATTGCAGTGTGGTAGAAGTTTTCTCTCTGTTAGGTATGTTCACTTGGTGCTTCTCAGAAGCCTTTAATCTGCAGACTGTATGCATGCCAGCCTGTATGAAGGTATGTAAGCCTGTAGGCAGGTATTTAAAGTTTAAGAGGACACTACATGGATCAGAAACTCCTTGAAAACATGCTCATGGTTTGGGAGGATCATAGACATGTCCTTAAAATTGATGCAGCCTTTTTAGAGACTGGAAGAATTAGCTTAAGAGCTCTGTGAACAGTTACTGATCTTCTCATGGATCCCTTTCTCTATGGTAGATTTACAAACAGCTCAGCCTTTCTGCTTGCTTTCTTGATGTAGGTGTGCATGTAGTGACTCTTTTACAAGGTGCTTCTGTCATTTCCAACCTGGTATAGCAGCTGTAATCACTTAGCTTTTAACCAGGAGAGCCTTTTTGTTAGCTTACTCATTTTTATTTAGCTCACCTTTTCTCATGATGAATATCACATGGTTAGAAGGGGCATATCTGCTCCCAGCAGATGCTGTAAAATATTAGCCTGCAGTGATGGTTGTTAGCAGCGGCAGCTTGGCTGGAATGTGATGCGGGAAAGGCAAGGAGACTGGAGCTGGTCTGTGCAACTGAACTGGCAAAGTGTCAGGATAGAGGAGACTGCAATGAGTTAGAAATATTCAGGAGTCACAGGGCTAAAAGGTCTCTCCAGCAGGGAACCCTCACTGCTGTTGGGAAATGGAACCCATAATTCTTGAATCTCAGAAGAAATCCACTGTCAGCAAATATCCATGAAGGCCAGTGGCAAAATGTTCATTTGTCTAACTCTCCTTTAATGATGGGTCCACATAAAGAATGGAAATTTACTGCAGCTGTCGTTTACTCTGTAAACTGAAATGGCTATGGTTGTGGAGTCCGCATGATTACAGAGAATGGAATTAGGAGTTAAGAAATGCACAGGCAACTTTAATTAACCTCCTTTGTGTATATGCATTATGATGCAGTCTTTAATTATGTGATCACCTACTATTTTCCCCGAAGCAATTGTGTCTCATTTAGCTCCAGGAATTGAGGTGATGTAGAAGGCTGCTTGTCCAAAGGACCTCCGTCCTTTTGGTTGCAGAAATTGGAAGGTGTACAGCAAACAGAGGAGGGATTCCAAGGAACAAAACGATGAGGTTACAGTTCAGAACTGAACAAATTAAATGTAGTGCTGCCTTTGCCTCAGAGTTCCTGATCAGTGCTGCTAAGTCTTTTGAACCAGAGTTCATCTAAGTGGTCACTAATTGTGTATCCTTCCTTTCTGGATTGCCATTTGAGGCAAAGGTTTGATTTGCAGGTGTATTGAGCATCCAGGTTTGTCAGGGAAATCAGTCGTAGCTGTGCTTGAGACATATAAAGGGCTGCACAAAGCTCAGTATACTGAAGAAAACCCAGGTAATAGGCTTCCCAGAGAGAGCACCTTGTGTTAGATCCTTTTAGCTGGATCTCTCTGTCTCAGTTCTCTTCCGAAGAACAGGGTAATAGCACTACCACTGGGTGTTGTGAGAGGGGAATGTGATTAATGCTTTTGAGACACTTCAATACTGTAGTGATGAGCACTGTAGAAAAGCCCTTGAAGAAATTAATAATTCTGTCTACAGAGAAAGATTTGAATATTGTGGAGTACAGAATTGTGCTACATATTGATGGGCCTATATAATGAACAGTGAAAGTAAGCTGAAATATTGAACACCACTCGGTAGAGCTCAGGTCTGCACTGAAAATGAGTGGATAGTAAAAGCAAAAGGTGGTGCCACAGCAAGGCTCTATTCTAAAGGATACAGAGCTGGATGAAAATAAAGATTGTGCCCACTAGTTTTATTTCTGGCATCTCCTAAATTGTGTGTCGAATCCTATTAACTTGTTTTTGCAAGGTAGACAGATTAGCAGAGAACACCTTATAGCATGGAATTCATGAAAAATAGTGCTCCTGTGGCAACGGATGTGTTATTTCCTAATGTGAGCCGCAGTTTGTTCCTGAAGTTATTTGGGTTTTGCATCAGCTGAGGATTCCTCCTTGCTGAATGTAGGTGTGGGACTGGGCCTTTCATTTGGATTTGGCTGGAAAAATTTGCTTATTTAGGATCAAGCATAGGTTCTGGGATGCAGGGGTCTGGTAGCGTGATACCCAGAGGGAAGCATGCTCTCTTGCCTTTTGTGAAATAGCAAAATAGTAATTCTTTCTTCACAGCAGCATTCAAGGATGATGACACTGAAAATTGTGAGGGACTCCATTTGGACAGTAAGTGTTTAAAAATGGATTAATGGAAACCGAAGGGGAGGGGGGTGTGACGGTGCAGAGAGCATTCCTGACACTGCTTTTGGACTTAAATGCAACTGTTGCTAGCCTGCTTTCTGTACAGAGAAAGATTTGGGCTTACTTGTCTTTGCTACCATTATTTTATACTTATTCAAGTGGAATGACAACTTCAGCTGCCTAAATATATGTATTAAAAAAAAGTACATTTGAAAGAGCAGCAGGGACTACATTCAGCTTTTGTAGTGGAATTTGCAGATACGAAGTACTTCACTAAGAAGCTGTTACCTCCAAACATGCAAACACTGTATACAGAGGGCAGCAGGAATGGGCTATGCTGTGAGATTGTTTCTTTCTGCTCAGAATATTGCATTTTATTACTCCCTTGCTCAAAGGACTTGTTGCAGCTGTATCTAATTCATATTTAATAAGCTCTTTCTACTTCAGGTGTCAATCTGTTGTACCCATTACTTTTCATTTTCATAAATATTTGAGTGCAAAATAGTAACTTTTTTTGCATGCACGGTGGACCAGTGGAAATGGAAGTCTTTTTAGAAACGCTTCATATAGTGACAAAATCTGACAGGTGCTGAGTTTCTATGCTCTTACTTTAATTTTAATTGCATGCATATGCACAGATATGAGATGCGCGCTGCAATAAAATAAAAAGAAAGCATTATTTTAAATGCTCAAAAATAAGCTTTAATAAATGGTCCCATTTATTGATAATGTCCTGCAATAATCTGCTGCCCCTCTGAGCTAGCAAGCTCCAAGCTGTCCCACTCTAATATGTGACCAAAAAGTAACTCTAGGCAACGCAAACAGAAGTAGTATGGAAAGCAAATTCACAGTAGACAACGAAAATAGGATATTTAAATTTGATTGAAAGAGGCCTTAAACTCAAGTTAGTATTGCAAGTGTCCTTTCCTCCAAATATTTTAACAGGTTCTTGAAAACTACATGAGAGAGCTTTATTCAGGTTTTTTTTTTCCTATGTGAAACCAGAATCCCTACTTCTGTTGCATTAGAAAAGGCATCAGTGGATTTTTTTTGTAGCCTCCTCAATTGGAAGATAACAGTCTGTGATTGAGGTGGTAATGTCAATTCATTTAAGGAAACACCCCAAGTTATTCCTGTCTTGGTTTGTCTTTAAAAAGCAAAGAGAAAAATCTGATCTTTATTAATTAAATACCTAACATGAATTTATTGAGGTGTAGGACTTTGGAGGTGGCAACCTTGGTCTTTTAATATTAATTGGAAAATATTGATTGAAAAAAAGACTAGTCTGTCATGCTGATAATTGCAACCAGATTTAGATATGATCACTAGATCGTCCTGAGATTACAAAGAAACAGTTACCATCTAATTGGCAAAAAGATAGAACATTATTTTGGTAATCCCTGATCTTCGGTAACTTACTCCCTGTTGTTCATTTATATGTCTTGTCTGTATGCCACGATAAAGTGGTTAAATATAGTTTAAGCCGATAAGACTATTCTGTATATTATTTACATTTCATGAGCATTCCAACTTTTAGAGCTGTTTTAACAATATACTTTTCCTGAAATGAAGGCTAGACCTGCTGACTGAACACTTGAAAACCACAACTGGACTGGTATTTACTTCTTTATACGACAAGCTAAGGTTGAGATAGCCTGATCTCATTTCCTTGATGGCAAGAGCAAACAAGTTGTTTTATTTAACATTGCTCAATACATGGAAAATAAAAATATTCTGTAACTTCCCAAGAAGGTTCTCTGTCTTTTGACTTCATATTTGATTTGTTTAAGCACTTTCTTACTATGAAGTTGTGATGTTTCACTGCACAAAAAATACTTCTATAGACAACTCCCTGGTGTGGCTGAGAAAACAAATCAATTAGTGCAAGTAGACTCATTTCTAAGAAGAATTAGTATGCACTGTCAGTTTTATAGCAGGATGGATTTCATTAGTAAAGCGTAACCTTTGATAATGCAAGACAAATGTTGCACAGTTTGAGTTTGAGATTCGCAGCTGAATTTTATTGCTGTTATTTCAATAAGTTGTCTCTATTTACACCACTTAAGCATCGGTCCCAAATATGTGAATACGCAGTTATTTATCATGCGGATGTAAATTCTAAGTGCTGTGTAGTCTGCAGCTGTATCATTAACGTGCATGCTCACAGAAAATAGGCAGCCAATTTATTAACTGAATTTTAAGATTGTCTGAAAAACATTAGTTCAGAAACTTTTAACATCTTCTAGCCATTTATAAATGTTAGCAAACAAAAGAGTCTCAGTGTTTCAGAGCTGTCCCTTTGTTTATGAATCGAGACACGGGTTTCTTAGCATCTGGAATGCTTTTTTTTTTCCATCGCTGCTAATAACTGGACGTTTTCTATGTGGATGTTCAGTACATGCTGTTGTGAATCCCAGGATGATATCGCCATTACTTAGAGTTGTATTTTGCATTGCCTATTCTGTTATTGCTCAGCATGCACAAGGGTAGAGTTAAAATCTTTATTCATTTCATTTAAAAATGTTTCTTTTGTTCTCCTTATCATGTTCTGGCTTTCCCAAGGATATATGCCTTGAACGAAAAGTCACATGTGCATTACTAATTGTGTGCCATTGTATTTACAGTTCCTAGTGGTGGCACTGTGAAGCTACTAATTCTTTTGCTTCACTTGATGTAAAATAATCTGAGTGTCTTTGATAGCAGTGAAACAGTATTAATTGTTTTGTACATTTCTTGGTCACTCTTCTTAGGTGGTCTTCATAATCTATTAGAACTTTCAGCCAGATTTTTGTAATGTCATGCCTCCAGCAGTGATTAAATTGGTAATTAATGAACAGTCCTTGGCAACATAAACCACATCCCGTTAATTTTCCCTTTTGAATTTTTAGAAGTTGTCGTCTCTGTCAGAAAGCATTGCGCCACCTTGCTACGGCCCCTTGGCATGAAACCACAATGGCTTGATTTTTTGCAGCCATTAGTAGATCAGAGCAGTAATTTCACAGTATTTTGGTCAGGGTAATTATAGTACCAAGTACCGAGTAGGGTTGGGAATTCACACAAGAAGTCCAGAAATACCAGGTGAGCTTCCTTGTGTTCACTGGGACGTTATGATTAGTTTAATTGGGCTTTGTTTGATTTCAGCCGCAGAGACTCTTTGTGCCACGGCACTGCAACCACTTTCCACTTTAGTGTTTTTGACCTGCATTGACATGAACTGGTGCAAAAATGAGCTCTTTGAAGTGGGAGTCTTTGGAGAGGGCAACTAAAAAAGGGGGAAAGTGATGTGTAAATAGTTTACTGTAGTGAAGCTTAAAACTGGACTGAATACTGTGCGTTTTGGGGGTGATGTGATTCAAATTCTTTTGTATTTCCAGCCGGAGTGGATAATATTTCTGCTGTGTTTGTGCAAATGTTTAGTAAATTACTACATATGAAAGTACAATCTTTTTTTAATCGCTGGCTTTCGTATAGCACCTGCTGTTCTACCTTCCTTTGAAGATACAGTCATTTCTCCCACCAGAAATACTGCAAATAGTCTCTTTAGTCCCGCAAACAAATCTGGGCAAATGCATTAATGAGAATGCAGCTGCACTTAGTAGTTCACATGTCACGAAATAGTAGGTAAAGGCATTCATACTTGAGTGACTGACTATAGGTGTAGTGGCCTTCAGCAGTACATTGTGCACATTAAAGTTTAAATAGTCACTTGCCTGTTGGCTTCTGAATGAAAGGACTGTCACTGGTCACTTCTCCTGAAGCCTTAATGAAACCAAATAGTTTGCTACGAGTTTGGGCCTAACCATTGGGGTGTTTCATGCAGTCTTGTCAGTTGATGTTCATGAATTGACTTGAACGGAGATCAAAGTGTTTCTCAAAATGGAGAAGTGGGGAGAGAGACAGCTCCTTCAATTGCACCACAAGAGCTAATCAAGCCATCAGTTCTTTATGCACTCTGCGTGCCTTTAGAATTTAATACCCAATGGTTTGTCAGGACAAATTGAAATTTGGGGGTTAGGGGGTGAGGGTGTCCCTCCTCGGCTCGCCTCAAACAAATACATGGTTCACTCTTCTGAAGGCTCACTTTGCTAAATTTTATGTTTTAATGGAAAACTACAATGTTTATTAAATATTTGGGGGTTTCAAGAAAAAAAAAGTGCGGGTAAAGGATTCAGTGGCATTATATGCCTTCGTGCTGATTGAAGAAGTTTAAAGTGAAAGAGAAACGAAATTCAGCATGATTTTTTTTGTTGTTGCTTCTTTGATTGCAAATGAACTTTTTTGCTGAAACATTTTAAATTGGATTCAGAAGATAGTTTTTTGAGTGTCAGTTAAAACAAAGTCATGTGAAAATGCCTCTCTCTCTTCCTCCCTCCCTCGCTCTCTTTTTAATTGATATGATTTAGGCAGAGGAAAATGGTAAGGGGGATTTTTCTATTGCAGAAGCAATTTTTAAGGGATTTAGTCTTATTTAGCCTGAAGGTCTTCACACTAATGAGAGCACTTAAGTTACGTCCAGGCATTGATTAGACAGCTCATCTATCAACTGGAGCATGAGAATTTGTATTTTGGGTACCTTTTATACATTAGAAATGTATATGCTTTTTAAAATTACTTTAGTCTTTATTTTCCACAAATTTTTAATTACCTTCTTTTTCATCCAGGGAGGCTGTAATGCAGCTGATAGAGCACACACGGTAAGAGGGAAGTACTCTGCGTTATATGAGAAATAATATCGAAACTGTATCTGTAGAAATTGGCGTGCTGAATGCAAATTGCTACCCAGATACATTCCTTAAATGGCCACAAGCCCCCTTACAGTCTAAATACATTTATTCAGGGAACGTGGAATTACATATATATAAAAAAATGCTCAACCACCACCACCCCCCAAAAATTGCCATCCCTCTCTCTACCTGTAGTTGTTCTTTTTTTCACTGTGTTTAAAACACAGTAGTGTTAATTATTTTCTGGATCATTCTGAAAAGTACAGCTTTAGTAACTTTTGGACATTTCAGGTTTAAAAAAAAAGAAATTAAAACGTTGCCACCAGCTTGCACTATGAGCAGCCTGTAATAACAGTTAAAAAAGCTTTCTGAACTATTTGACAAGATTTCTTAGTGCTGAGGCCATATGCTGTAGCCTTTAAGCTATTTCTTCCTATCAGTTTCATTATCACCTGCCTCTGAGTCTCCAATATCATCAGTAAGCACATGCAGAATCATAATTATGCCATGTACAAGTTCTTTGATAACATGTACAGTTTTCTTCTTAATTCTTTATCAAATGCATTGATCGTGGCATGTGTGCATTGATCCAGGTCCACCATCTGGCTGTGTGTGATAAGCACAGTGGCATCTTTGCATTTCCACTGTCATTCATTGCGCTACAATTTGGCTGCAGGGGAGTAGTGGCTGGGATTAGCCCTGTTCTGCTACTTACTTGCATTTTAAGTTGACACCTCTACAGCGGCTCAGACCACATTACAAACTGAAACACATACGCACGACTTAGTGATGTGACACTCCTCAATAAGCTTACTCCACTAGCTACTCAACAATCTGTAATTGGATTTGTAGGAATAACAGCAAAAGATTTCCTAAGAATTGCTGGGGACAGAAGGTGAAGTTTTCTCATTATTGGCAAAAGGCTAGGTATAGATCCTAGGCGATTGGTATTTTCCATTAAAAAAAGCTGCCAGCAGTTTGCAGGACATTTTCAAAAAAGCCCAGCAAAATAGGATCCAGGAAGGCAGAGGGTTTGCACTTGTTCTTTCCATTCTCATCACACACAAGCAGACTGGGATCCTGCCACCCTCCCCAGAAATTAAGAGAAGGGGACACACACACACACACGCACACACCAACTTTCGTAGGCACCCTGCAGCCCGCTCTGCTTTGTTCTGCTGGGAGTGAACCGGGAGCATTCCTCAGGAGGGCACGTCCTGCTCCCTTGGCGGAGGGTTGCCCGCCTGAGAAGGAAGCTTCCCAGGATGGCAGTCTGAAAGATGCAGCTCTCCAGCTTACACATCCCAGGCACTTGCCAAAAGTCTTTGTTTCATAACGCCACGATTTTTTTTTACATCATAAAGTCAAGTTTACACAGGAGAAAATCCCTTAAGTGGAGCTCAGCGAATGTTGACTCCTGCAATGAGTAAGCAGCTTCTTTAACTTCTGTCTGCAAGTTGGCTGCAGAAAGGCACAGAAAGTGCCATCTTCAGACTCCTGATCTCAGGTTGGACGTTGTGCCCTGTCTGGAGGATGGCACTATTTCAGAATATATCTCAGCCTGCGTGCTTGAGACCCTGTTTGTGGGTAATGCCAATAGCATTGACAATCATGGTGACAGGCGTAACAAGCTTCTGGATCCGGAGGCCTTAGGTGATTATTGACCTTAATTATATTTCCCAGTTGAGGGTGAGCACAAACTTGCCTAAGCAGAGAAAATTCCAGGGAATAAGTTAGTGTAGGGCTCTGTTGCTGCTTTCGGTTTAGATCAACTTTCCCAATGATCTTCCTTGGGAACCCCGTCGGTAGGCAAGGCTGCTCTCACATTGTTCACTGGGAGAGCGCCTCGCTCTTAGTATCAGTGCAGGCAACCGAGAAGAGGAGGAAAACAGGAAGTGTGTTTGAATTAGATATTTCAGCCTGTCCTTAAAACTTGCCGTAAAGCCAAGTGCAGTGTGAAATAGAAATGCTTGCCTTGATCATCACGTAGATGTGCAGCTCCTAAAGGGTTAAACGGGTTAAATCTTACTTATCTGAATAGAACTGCAAGGCTGTTTTGCAGAATGCTCTAGCACAAATACCTATGGTTCACTTTGACGTTACAATTTTTTTGTTGGTTTCTTTACTTTAAATACTTGAACTGTTAGACCTTTTACTTTTTTCTCTGAGAAAGATGTATTTGTACCAGATTAGAAAAGCTAAACTGTTTCTTTACATTGAATAATCAGCCTGTCATGACAAATCTATCTCCTTCTGCATGAGTAGGTGCCAGTTTGACTAGCTTCTTTTAGGCTCACACTGGGTTTTAAGCTGGATCCATGTGCATGACTGGCAGTGCATTTGTTGGGCCAGATCTAAGGAGCCAGAGAGCGTTCAGCTCCTTTTTTGCCTACAAAAGAGCAGCCAGACAACCAGCAAGAGGCCTTGGATGTAGCACAAGGTGATACTTACTTAGTCAGCCATTCTTGTTTTCAAATATATATTTTTTTTTCATTCCGTCTACTTCGAGTTTCTGAATTTCACAATGACACAAGGAATTAAATTATCAATGGGTTGCTTTTCTACAGCCAGCATTCCTCACACCAGAAACAGTGTACCAAATAAACTGTAGATTTTCCAGAACAACATAGATTATATTTTTTGACAAAAAGAAATGAAAAATTGCTGGCTAACATTTCTTAAAAATTCCTCTGAGGTTTAAGGAGATGTTTCCCATTTTACAGCCACACAATCCCATTTTATTGTGAATCGGGGGAGGATTTTTTCTTAAGGGGGACAGCTTTGTGAAGACATTCTTTGTGATTCTTGCAGTTTTAGACTCTGGGCTACTTGTGTTTTCATTCTGTCTTGTCTTACTAGTCCATCAGTGCCATAGATCATAAGCCAATACCTGCTTCTTTATGGAAAGTCATTCGGTATTTCGTGATACACGTTCATGAAAAAATGTTTTCAAGCTATGTGCAGTTTATTGGCAGTAAGGCGGTTGATGTAGACATGGTGCAGAAGGCAGAAAATATCTGTAATGTTTATGTCTGTCCTTGCTGACCACTTCCTACAATCTGACTTGCCACTGAAATCCAAAACCAATGCACTTTTGTTTATGTCGAGTGTTCCCTGCTTAGCAATTCATATTTTGCTCACTACCTGTGTATTTTGAGCTGTTCCGAAGCTGCAGTAGAGACCAAACATGAATGCGGTCCCTAGGGTGATCAAAGATTTAATCTGACCAGATGGGACAAACTTGAGAAAGATTTTGACTTTCCACTCTGTTTTGCAACAAGAAAGGCTGATTTTTTTTCTCCCGTCCTTTCTTTGTTAGAGAAGGCAGAGATCAGGCCATCCCCAGAGAAATGAGCAGGTGTGGCCATTTACAAGCATGTCTGGTTATATTATAAACCAACATAAGAAAAGTTTGAAATGGTTTGAAAAGATCTGCTAAACAGTTCTAATGTTTCATCCCAAATCCTATTTACTCAAACAAGAGCCGATCAAGGTCACAGTAAAACCCAGCCTGCCAAAACCTTTAAAACTCATGTAATTTTAGTTTTTCTTTATTTTTTATTCTGTCTTCGCTCCTAACTGAATAGGTACGTTTTGGTAATCCTTGCCTCTGGACAGGCACAGAAGTCTTTTTCTTTCTGAATGGCTAATAACAGAGCCGTTCTTCCTGTCTCATGATGAAAGAGGTGGCAGTCAAGTTCTTTCTCTTAGATGTACTGTGCACTGGGGGCAGACCATGGACAATTTTGAAACCTACAGCCACGGGAATCGCTCCCCCTCATAGGTACAATTCTGGCTGAATATTGTTGCTGTGGAGTATCACTAATTTACCACTTTTCTTTACCCTGTCCATAGACTGGGAGGAAAAAATTCCTTTTTAAACATGAAATAAATGCAGCTCGCAGGATAACATTTTTTATAGAGAGAGGATAACACATTGTCAGACTTCTGGTTTACACTCAGTTTGGATCCTCCCAAAATTCTGCAGAGGATGATGGAAAATCCCCGGCAGAGGGTTTGGGTTGGGGTTTTGTTTGAAAACACAAAGATTGCAGGATTTTTAGTGACTTAAGGACATGGGGTTTAAGCTCTGCCACTCTGTCTTTTGCTGAGTTGATCAGCTCTCGGCTTCTGCCGCCGCCGAGCAACATCGCTGGCTGCATAATGATCTCGGAAACTGCCCCTCCAGTGTTTCCCATTTGAATCCACCTTCCCAAATCCACGACATCATTTTTGGCCAAAGTAATGTCAGTCATTGCTGTCTGCGGCGAGTACAAAAAAGACCCCCTAATGGCAGCCATTTTTATTTGTTTCTTAAGATCCAAAGGCTGCTGAAAGAACAATTGGATAAAGTTGAGGATTGGAGAAGCTTGATTTTCTTGTTCCAGTGAAATGAAACTCCCGTTCTTTTTTTCTTTCCCTTCCCCTTAAAAGCCAGAGTCTGCTAGGGGGTTGTAGCTGTGTCAAAGCCGTTGGGATGCCACTGCTGATCACTTTAATTACTAGGACTAAGGAGGATAAAATTAAAAGTAGCACCATTGAAGCAGTGGAAGAAAGCTTGCCGAGATGTCGGTGAACTGTGAAATATAAAAATTGCATACCAATACATTTTTATAGGAGGGAAACAAGGAATTACATTACTTATTCTTGAAGAGTTTGTCCTTAAATGGTGAAGTTTCCGTCACTGTGCATCCGCATGGCAGATCTTCAGACCATTGCAAAGTAATATGGGGGAAATAACAGAGCAAACTTTAATGTCTCTTTGGCATGTCAGGTTCATGTCAGAGAGTGAAAGACTTTACTGAGTATTCTCTTCAACTGTACAGGAAGAAGATTGCTGTATGTGTGTTTGTGCGGTCCTTTCTCGGTGTAGAGCTTCTCTTCATGTCTCCTCTGTTTTTTTAAGTATCTATATCCCTGCCTCCGTACTTATCTCAAGCACATCCCTTCCAAAATCTAGGGGATTGATTTGCTGTTTAATAACTGTTTTGTACCTCAGAACTTAATCTACCTACTTCTTGGTTTCATTTCTCCTTCCACCAATGTTTCTTCTGCCAAGGCACAACTTGTAACTGAGTGTTCAAATACCTGAATTGAATTTAAGCAAGAACTAGGCTGGTTTTTCTCTTATCTGCTGGTGATGATTGGCTTAATCAGCACAAACACAAGCCACAGTAATCTGTGTTTGCTTGGAGATCCCCGGGATGTTAATGACTATGGTAATAATTCAGGATACAAGTTTGCTTTCAGGAGGAGGGGAGAGAAAGAGGGGGGAAGCATGCCTGCTTAGTTTAGGGCATTTTTGTCACAAGCACATAACAGGCCTTCTTTCAAACTGTATGTGCTGTAGTATATAAAATTGTTTGATGTTAAACCACATGGGAATCTTAATACAAATTTTGCACATTCCTTCTTGAAAGTCATTGAAGTCAAAACCACAAGTAGAATAGTACTACAAACAGTAGAGATTTGAGCAGGTTTGCTTCATGTAAAATTCAATGTAATTAATGTTACTGAATACCACGGGTCAAAATAAAATCAGTTGCTGTGTCAGTTGGCTGGCTGTAAATTAAATTAAATTGATCTGTTTTAGTGCATAGGAGCAGGGGGGAAGCTTTCCTGTTGCCTTTTTAATGTGTACTTTACCAAATAAGTTTCTGATAGAACTGTTGCTCTGTGCCTTCTGGAAGTTAAAGGGTGAGAAAGCAAACAAAGCCAATGTGCCATCCTGCTGCCTTGCAGGGCCCAAGCAGAATTGTCTTTCCAGGGGAAGGACATTAGGAGAAAAGTAAATCAAGGCAATCTGATAGGGAATCAGGATTCTGTCACTCTGAGGCGAGATATTGTGCTGTGTCCATATACTTTGTTTACTGTAGGGTTTTATGAGTTGTAACCTGCCCATGCAAGCTGTTAATGAGGCTAAATCTTGCTGCTGGAGGATTGAATTACAGCACACCTCTGGGCTAATGGTTATAAACAGAAAGTCCCATTAGGGCTGCATTCTGATTCAGTCATTTGCATTTTTTCTATTGTGCCGAGAACAATGCTGAGTAAATAGCTACAAACAAACAATTTACATGGAAATGGATAAAATGTACCTAATTAGTATTTTGCACTTGTTTTATTAATGATTACTTAGACTAAATAGCACTTAGCAGCAGCTCTCACCAGCATCTGCAGGTGTGAGATGCTCAGTTTTTGGGTTGGTGGGAAGACTGCCAGGACAACTCTCCAAAATTTGGCAGTTGCTATATCCCACTTAGTTCAGGTCAGCTGCCTGTACCTGGGTTTATCCTGGTCATTATGCCAATAATATAAATTTATGGGCAGATTTGATTTAAAGCTAGACTCTGTTGTGCTTGTGAGTGCTTCTAATATTGAGGGCAGGGGGGAAACAGTCCTAAATTTTGAAAAAAATCAAGTGTTTAAGGTGAAAAATGAAATGGTTTCCATTGTGGTTTTATGGATTTTTATAGATACGTTTAAACCATCTTTTTAATAATATTTTTTTAGTAGGGTGGAGAAGTCTTTTCTAGAATTTTATGCTGTGGACCTTTGCTCATTTATGTAACTGAAATATTGTGCTTCATAAGCTTTAGTGGGGCAGCACTGTCTGGGATGGTTCCAATATGATGTCTTTAATTACTGACCAAAACCTCGCTAGTAAGGTGTTTTAAAGCAAAGCAAAGTCTTTTCTGCTCTGGCATCTATTGTTCTTTCATTAATCTTCATTAGTCTGTTGGAAGTTTTCTTTTAAAAGATGTATCCATTGAAGCCAAAGGATTAGATTCCTTTCCATGTCTCAGATTTGATGTCATTTTTCTCTTTGAAGTCAGCTTGGTGATTGGAGTAACCGAGAGCAACATCTGACTTCTCATTTCAATTCTGTGAGAGAATGTTACTCAAACAAGTCATTCAATTCAGTAAAGCTGTTTTTATAGCACGGTGAAACTTCTTGTAGTTACTACTTTGAGACAGAAGTGTCTGAGAATTTTCATCAAGTTATTTTATATAACATAATTTATAAATGTTTTAAATTGCAAATAATTAGGTTCCCAGTGCATTTATAATTTGGGGATGCTTTAAAAAAATAATCTGATTCATGGATGCCTTTAAAAATTGTGGTGTGACACCCAACTGATACCAAGCATCCTATTTATAATGTGAGCCAAGCACCATGCTGTAAACCAGTTACTATCATGATGATCAGATTGAGAATGAAATTGCATTTCTGTCAATTACTGAGTTGGCAACTGTTCAATATATCTTAGCAGCAAGATGAAGAGCGGCGTCGGCAGCTGAGAGAGAGAGCTCGTCAGCTAATAGCAGAAGCTCGATCTGGAGTGAAGATGTCAGAACTTCCCAGCTACAGTGAAATGGCTGCAGAAAAGTTGAAAGAAAGGTCAAAGGCATCTGGAGGTGAGCTGAGGAACCTTGTATCTTATTCCCATGGCAACCTAGAAGCCAGAGACCTTTTTGGGTATCACTTCTATTCACACTTCAAAACGTTGTTGTTCATCAGGTGCACATATCGAAAGACCTGGCTGTAGATAGTTTCCTGAATAAACCATTGTGATCACTTAATTTCCAACTTCCAGGAAAAACATGTATGTGGTTGAAAGAAGTAGATCTTATGTGAACAAGTAGCTCACACTGGCCCATTATTTACGGATTTGCTATTACCCACAGTTTTGTAGAATTTCATGATTGTTGATTAAAATCTTTTCCATATATATATTTTTATATAGGAGCGTGAACATAATTTGGGGGGAAGACATTAGAAATACTTAAGAATCATTATTTGTATTAAATGTGTTCAAAAGACTGCTTGAGAAGATAATTTTAATGGCAGAGTGTGGGAGGTGGGAGCAGCAACCTTTTGATTTTAAATGGCAGTCTTTTGACATACCACTTGCCTTTACAGGTTTTGAGTTGTAGTATTGATATAATGTTATTAAACTGACTTTGAAATGTCATTAAAATTCATATACCTGCCAATGCTACGAGCTGGAGTAATGTAGTGTCACTCAAACTCAAATGGGTGCTGAGCACACGTTTCAGTACAGACTTCCTGCTCTTTTAGTGTCTTCTACATATTCTAAGGGGAAATTGTGTTTCTCATATTAACATGTAAGCCAAAGTGTCAGCAAAATCCAGCTTTGCGTTCACAACAAATATAGGTTCAAAAGCAGTATTTTTTCTTCTCTGTAGTATGTCTTATATGTGCATATATACTTAAATATAGTCTAAATGCACCCTAACACTTCTGTTCCATGTAACACCAAAGAGAAAAGCAGTTAGCAGACACTTTGGGTCTGCTCTTCAGTTTTTCACTCTTTGTCCAGTAAACCAAGCTTATACACATAACTCATTTTCATGGTAAATAGGAAAATTACCTCCTTGATGGGGAGGGAGTGAGGCTGAGCAAAATGTCACACTTATTTGTATATTAAGTAGACCATGGTGTTCTTCATCCCTCTTTGCAATTTATGATTCCTCAGCCTACATGATAATTACTCCCTCCTCACTGTTTTATCATGCCTGTACATAGTTGTTCCTGCCATCTGTCCCCTCCAAATAAGGTGTGCTTTCTGGGTACATCTGAGTGTTCAGCTGAATAGTAGTTGCCCTGTTCCGTCACAGTGACTGTTCATATTTTCCTCTGAATTTTGCCATTGCTCTTTCTGCCCTTTGGTCCGTTTATAAACAGACTCAGAGGTGACTGTACATATATATATTAAAAAAAAAGTTTTTATATATATTGCATATGCACTCAGAGAGTTTCAGTGTTACTAAAGGAAGAGACAGTATCAGTACCGATGATAACTCGTTTATGAAGTGTGTGTCAGGTGCCACACTATATCTTCACTGAAGAAATTAGTTCTTCCTAAGTGCAGTAGTTTGGTAAAACAGCACCAATGCTTTATAAACTAAACAAATTATTATTATTTCTGGGTTTATTCTCTTTCTTTTTTCTTATTTCCACCAAACCCTAGGATTTAATGGACAGTCTCCGTTTTACAACTGGACTCTGGATATTGCCCCTGACTGCATTCACATGTAATAGGTTTTTTTCTGTGTATAGTCCTATATTCCCTATACAATACCCAAGACAAGCTTGTAGTAATATCTTATGTCTTCCCAGCTCTCTTGTCCAGTATGCTTCATTAATCTCTTCTTCTGCATTGATTGCTACCTTTTAATTTACAAAAAGGAGACGTACCAAATCATTTTCCTCTCTCTCGGTTCAGTTATTCCACAAAAAGGTGATATTTCAGCTTTGGGATTTTGGTGGTTTTAAAGACTATCTTCTTGCTAACCATTGCAGGTGAAAATGTGATTTCTTTCAGTGTTTTTATATGTTCATTAAGAGTTTCATGCTTTGGCACTGGTGCTACATTCTCTATTAAAAGGCTTTATTTAATCATGGTCTGAAAAACTCAAATGCCTGTGGCAAGTTGAAACTTTCCTGGATAAGCAGCATCCTTTGCTATGAAATGCAGTCTTTTTCATAGGCTATTTGGCAAGTGAGACTGAAAATACTTTTTCCTGCCAACTGCCAGAGGGTTTGGGATGGCAGCTTCAAATTTATTAGATGTCCTACTAGCTTCAGGCTGATAAGCGGATGGATGCCTTGAGATGGGTCCAGGGATAGGATCAAGATAGGAATCCAAATATCCTCCCTTTTCCCAGCAGCGACGGGACAAATGAATTGACATCTTATCTAGGTATTGTCTCTGTGCAGTGGGACACCCGTCTACTCCTTCGGGATTTGGGTAGTGTGTTTTCTTTACTTTCTGGCACATCTCCACCCTTAATTTGAGATGGCAGCTTTGTAAGGATGTGTCTTAGATCTGGAGGTGGTCAGTAGACAGCAGAGGGAGGGAACAAAGAAGAGGATAGGGGGTGAGATAGGCATAGTGTGAAGGAGCTTTGGTGTAAGAAGTGCCAGAAATAGGCAGAAATGGGAGGGGAGAAGACAAAGCAGCACAGCAAAGAGATGCTAAAGGAGCAGGGAGGGAAAAACGCAGGAACAGGATCTTCCAAAAATGTATTGTAAGGCAAAAAACAGTTTTGAAAAATTTTGGAATTAGTAGCAAAAGTTGAAAAGGTGCAATTGAAAAACCTACCAGAGAGCACCAGCTGCCATTACCTTGCACTTGTATGCTTAAAAGTTTTCAGGGTATATTCCACATTCTGCTTCAGAGGCAGTGATCTGGGGAAATGTGCATGCTAGCTCAGGCTTACTCATTGTGCTTAGTCTCCAGCTCATAAAGCAGTGTGTGGTCCTCAGTGTTGTATTTTTAACAGGCAGTATTTCTATCTGTTGGCAGTTACTGCTGCACTATTTTATCCCAACACTGGATTTCTTGTACAATGATCTTAAGATCCTGCATTTTTTCCATTCCCTGTTGTTGCTTCCTTTGTTACTGTTTAGATGCTCTGTAACATCCTATACACTAAAAGGGAACTCTGTACCTGAAAGTAAATGAACTAAATATCTGAATATCCATGAGCTTGAAGGATTTCCCAGAGACAGTCCTGGAGGCTAGAGGCATCTTCCCTAAAAAGCAAGCACTGTTCATGCAATTCCAGAGACAGCTTATATATGCTTCTCCCACTAATGTGATCTAAACCTGATCAGTACTTTTACCTTTCTATGCAAAGAGTTCCTTTTTAATTTCATCGAGAAATTAATGCAGTCTGCTGCAACTCCTTCACGTGTGGACAAGCTTAAACCAAGTCAAGAGAATATCAGTTAAACCACAAATTATGCCTGAGCTTAATCTGAATATTAAGACATAAGAGCTACAAAATGCCTCTGGATCTTTTTTCCACCAGTATTCTAGCATCCCCATTTGATTCCAAGAGATTCTTATTTTGCTCTCTTCAGTCGAGACTGCAGTTGAGGCTGAGTAGGTAATGGTCATTGCTGTTTAGTTGTTGACTTAATCCTTTTATCTTAACTTTGTTTCTTCACAACATAGTAAAGCCTTGCTGTCCTTCTAGGATCCACACGTACATGCTTTTCAAGGAAGCAGTTCTTTAGCACTCTTCTAAATTCGCGCCTTAGTCCTAGACCAAGTGCTTTAAGTTTTTCACACTAGTAATTTCTTCTTTTCATAAAAGATAAGTTATCTCTTCCTTATGTTGTTCCTTTTATCATTTCTAATTGCAAAATCTTGTTGTAACATGCTCCCTAAACACATTTCCCTTTTTAATACACTGGAAGAACATTGGACTGGAAAGGAAACCAACAAAACCTAGAGGAGTGTAAAGCAAGGAATCTGTAGATTTTGAAAGATAGTTGAAAATTCTGAAAGTACTTCAAGTGAATGCTTTTAATTGATTTTTTTTGCTTGTTTAATGAAGTGTAAATGCCCCAGTGATCATATTCAGCCAAAGCTTGCCAACTTTAAATCAAATACTAGGTCAGGTCATTATTTGACACTAGGAACTGGTGTCTTCAACATTCCCATCTGTTTTGTTACCTTAAATGGTGGTGTCAAAGGCAGTGCCTCTGATCTTGCTACATTAAATTAAAGAAAATCAAATAATCTAATCTAAGCATTCCCTTAGTATGGAACAGTCCTAAACCCTGTCATCTTGTTTAGCTTGTTTTGACGCATCCATCATCCTGCTGGATGACTGGTAGCTGCAAGCTGACCTTGCAAGCTGACGTCTTTGGGTGCTTTGGAAAGTCACTGCCTGCCTCTAGGCTTGAGGTGGATTTGGTTTTCCCCCTGCAGCAGCATTGCCCTTCTTTCTTTCTCTTTCACCTCTTCCAAATGCGCATGGCCCCTTGCTGCTGTTAGCCCAGTCATGTTTTTGGTGTGCCGCTGTAATCTCCAGGATGTGTTTGAGAGTACCATGGCCTATTGCCGCTGAATTTCTCTGATACAATTATAAGATCTTGTGAGAAGTCTAGGTCCTCATTAGAAAAAGTAGAGATGCTTTGAAGAAAATTCAGAACCTCAAAATTGTTGTTGTTACTGCTTTAGCATTCTTTTTTTTCTCTTCAGTCTGCTTTTTACCCAGTCCCTTTCTCCATGATGATCACACCGTGCTCCTTTACTTTGGTGACCTACCTCTGCACTACTTCTGGTCCAGAGTCCAGATCACAGAACGATCTGTGTGAATTTCTCTGCAACAGAAAGGATGTTTGAGAGTCCTGAGTGTTTCTGCCCACCCAGCTGTACACCTGAAACACCATCTGTTAGGTCCCAGGTCTGGTCACAGATCCTGCTTTGGCTGGGGAGAGGTGTTCTCCATCCGTCTGGCTCAAGCTGGGGCAATTTGGAAGAAACCTGACTCATCCAGAGACCATTGAGAATTAGTGGAGAGGAGCCCAGGGAAGTCATGGTGGCCAGCTAAAACGCAGGGGTCCTACTTCACACTCTGCTGCTCCATCATACATGCAACAGATGTTGAACAGGACTGAAATGTAAAGTTCTTTGGTGCTGTCTGTTGCAGCAAGAACCTTACCCTGAATCAGCAGAGGTTTATGAAAGATACTGATTAATTACAGAGGGATCTAGGGAGCAGCTGGTTAGAAAACAGTAGTAGACATATAAAAATGTGAGCAGGCTCCTAAAATAGGAATTATAGGAACTGTGGAGATAAAGAGGTAAAGAAAAGAAACAACTGTGCGTCCTTCATGTCAGCATTGTGGGCCTGAAGTGCAAACTCAGGTCTGGGGATGAAATTGAGTGTATTTCAGTGACAGATGAGGAGTGATCAGTACCAATCCTGGTTCAAACTTCCCCAACTTTCTGGTATTCAGAATTATGGCATCTTGGTACTATGTTTAGGGTCCTTTTTTTTATATGGTGTTTGAATGTACCAATGTGCTGAAATTATAATTAGTATTTTTCCTGTTGTGAAGTGTTTTGAAGTTTCTTTAGTTACTATGTATCTTCTTTCTCCAGACACATTCCAGCCTTCTCTTTTTTTGTCTTTTTTACATGCATGCATACATACATGCGACAAAAAATGTTCATTTAAGTCTGAACAAGTATAGATAGCATTTGATATGAGACTTAAAAGTGAGTAAAAACAATGCAGTTATGTGCTTTGGAAGTACTAATCTAGCTTTTATGGACTTTCATTATATATTTGTATTGAAAATGTGAGTCAGGATTTTTTCTGGGATCTGCTTCACAATTCAGCACTCACTATTTGATCTTCTTCAGGTTACTTACTCTTTCTGTGCCATAATTTACCTACATCATCGTCATAATTGTAATTATAATAATCGCCTACTTCATAAAACATTATGGGGCTCATTTACAAGTGATATTCATAAGTTGCTCTGAGAAACACTGTAGAAAGATCCCATTAAAAATATAAAGTATAATTACAATTATTATTTTACTTAAAATATATGTAGCTTGCAAACAATGCTGATTCAAAGTGGTGCCGTAAGCCAGCAATCTGTGAGTATGCTCTGGCTACTACACCTAAGGTCAGCGCTTGCTAAGCATGATGTTCTGGGTGGTAATTTTTCTCCTTGTATCAGACATTGGCACCTAAGCAAGGTACAGTGATCACTGCTCTGTGATATTCTGCTCAAAGTAAGGATTACCAAGTCTCACCAAGGTGGGAACTAAGTACCTGGAGCTGCCATCTTTCCCAAGAGAACACAGCTCCCAGGTCCTTCTGCTATCCAAACCCATCCCAACCTGCCATATGCTGGCATCAGCACCCATTCTGCTTTACAGAAATCTGAGAGCCTAGAGGAAATTATTTTGACTCCAGTTATAAAGAAAAACGTGTGCTTTTCGGAGTTAGTGAGAGATTTAGCACAGAGAACAGCCGCTGCTGAGGCCAGACTCTACATTTATTGTAGCAGGAGTTTCCAGCAGAGCCCCCTGTATGTATATTGAGTTGCATCACAGTTTAAAGATAAATCCATGAGTGGACAAAATGAAATCTCCTTCCAGACTTATTTCATGATTTGCATTTTTATCATAACTCAGCTTGTTCTCTAAAGCATTCATTTTTTGTTTTTAATGATGTGGTGCATGTACATAAGAAAATACTAACCTTAATGCTGTATGTTCCTACAGATGAGGATGAGGATGATGATAATATTGAGATAGATACTAATGAGGAGGTTCCTGAATGCTCTGTTACTGGAGGTGGAGATGAGCTTACTAACCTAGAAAATGACCTTGATTCAACGGGTAATTTAAATAATGGCTATTTTGTGTATTTTGCATGACTAACACTCCATCATCATATAAGTACTGGTGTGCTGCTTCTCCCTGTCAGAGCTTTATTCCTTTGTGTCTTTTCAAGTCTTTTAAAACCTAATGCTTATTTTTTTTTAATATTTTGCATTCATGTGTAGTTGAAATTTAGTATCAGCAGCAAAATCTTTATTTCCAACAATGGCAGATTTAAATGTCTCTTCCTTGTTTGAAGGGGGGGGGAAAGGGGACCCCAGGCCAGATTTGTAAAGTAGAACCACCTGAAAGCACCCTGCCTGGATTGTCCCAGCAAAGCAAAGTAGGCAGAGGAGTGAGCAATCACTTTGGTGAGTACAGCTACTGCTCTCTGCACTGACATCCCGGCCCATCTGCTCAGTGAAGAGGAGCAAACATGGCTTTATGTGTCCATGTAGGCTTGGTAACACTCCAGTTCCTTTCCAAGGACCAGTTAGTATATTTATACCTCGTTGCTCCAGTGATGGCATGGAGGTATAAATTTGAATGGGATTTTACTTACTTTAATTACTTCATAATGTTCAAATACTAGTTCTTTTAAATAACACATTTTAAAAGCGTTCATATTCTTGTAGAAATGCTTGCATAATCAAATCACATGCTGGTCAGGTAATAAGTCATAGGAGTGGTATTTCCCCTTTCAAAAATAATCAAGCAGAACTAGAGTTCAGGTGATAAATATGATGATAAGTATGTCAGGATCTTACAAGGGAGATGCTTATTTTACAAGGAGCTAGATCTTCAAAGACACAAAGGTAATTGCCCATCAGCAAGGGGCTCCTCTGCTTGCAGAGGAGTTTGTTCTCTGTTCCAGGCTACCTGTAACCAGCAGCCCTGGGGAGTGCTGAAGGCATCTTTGTGGTGTGGTGAACTTCTCTGCCAGGGTGTTTCTGCTTACTACGAGTTAGCTTGAGCCCAGAGAAGTGTGGTAGGCACAGGACAACATCAAGGAAAAAGGCAGGACAAGAGAGAGCTTCTTTACAGTATCATAGAATCATAGAATAGTTAGGGTTGGAAAGGACCTTAAGATCATCTAGTTCCAACCCCCTGCCATGGACAGGGACACCTCCCACTAAACCATGCCACCCAAGGATATGTCCAACCTGGACTTGAGCACTGCCAGTGACGGAGTGTTCTGCCCATGCCAGCTGGACTCATGCATGCCCATAATATATTAAATCAAAACACTTAATTTAGTGTTTACTCTGTAAATTAAACTGTCAGTGATGTGTATATAGCACTTTCTAGTCTTCTTTGAATGTGAAAGATGAGTCATGTCCTTATTTTTTTCTTACTTGTGGGTTTCCAAACACATAACAAAATATATTTACTATTTCCAGCATTTGTGTTAAGCTGATTTAGAGCAGAATCCTGTCAAATAATACTCCAATTAATACCGGTTCATTTTAGGAGGAGTAGAAAATCAGTAAATGTATATTCCTGTCATATTACCCCAGTGACTTACCAGCATTTACTTCTGTGGGCCTTTTTTCCTGAGATGTCTTCTCAGGGGTGTAAACCCACTGCCCAACACTTCATCTCCACTATGAGAAGACACTGGAGAAAAACTGGGACATCATCTTGCAGTTCAGTCTGCACTGTAGCCAGAGGTACAAATGAGTGGAAGAGGATGGGCAATAATACAGAAAGCAATCTAATGCAGAAATCAGTGTACACAGATTTTAGTGGAATTCTACCAGTTTGTACCAAGTTCTAATGAAGGCAGAATCTCCCAGGAGCACCTACACACAAAACTATAACGGACTTTTTATGTTTGGGATTATTATTGACCATCTTAATTAATTTGTCCCCTGGTGGGTCTTAGTCCCTCCCATCTCTTTCAAGAAGAGAAAACCTTCTTTATTACTATTTTTACTGCCAGTTGTTGGTTTTAAGTACTGTGTTTGTCTGTATTTGTCAGAACTTCTACCCTACACTGCTATGAATGTATCTGATAAAATGTGAACCTCTTATATCATAGTTATAACATGATGTTTATGTATAAACCTACGAGAATGTGCATGTACTTACATGTGAGCCTCAAATAAGGACACCCTCACTGGGTGTGCCAGAGGAAAGGGAAACTATCCGTCATAACCCATCCCAGCCTGTCGCTGCTGGTGGCAGGCATCATTTGGTTGCCAGCATGCCAAAAGGATTTTGGCTAATATGAATCAGAGCACTCCAAACCTTGGAAGGAGCTGTGTGGCAAACCAGTCATGGCTCCACTTCCCATGCCAGCTAGAAGTCACCAGGCCACAGTGAAAAACTCTGGCTGTGCCTGTAGAAATATGTCCCAATTGCTATTTAATCTGCATTTAACCCAAGGCAAAGATGTGGTACTGCATGTAGAGTATACGTGTGGGGACTTCTCTGCATTATTCTGCTTTCCTACCCAGGGTTAGCTCCGTAGATCTGCTCTGTGGTTTGTTATTAACACCTTTCTCCTTATTATGTGTGTATGTGTAGGTAACTCTGTGTGTAGGTGTGTTACAAATACATATAGTCCCCGATCACATACAGAATGAGCATTATTGGGAGGTAAAGTTCTCAACTGTTACTGCTTTGGGCTCTGATCCAAGTTGCTAAAAGTGATAAAAAATTTGGGGGATTTTGGCAGACTTTGAATCTGTCCCTGCATTTACAAAGCGTTTTATGGCTCCCACAGCTTCAACATGTTCTATAAATCATAGCAAAGTATTACTGGAAATGATCTTGAGAAACTGTGCCAAGGAGCCATTGGATGAATTAGTAGTTCACAAACTTGAGGGGTTATCAGTGCATAGAATATGTGATAAATTGTTATATGTCATCTTAAATGGCTTTTTTAAGTGTGGTTTTATACTGAAGTATAGCGATGTGCAGATTGAGAGTAACTTAAATTGAACATTGTCTATTTTCTATGGTGTTTGCCTACTGTCTTCAGGCGTGTTTACTTATTCAGCTGAGTGCTACATACATTTCTTGAGAAAAGTTACAAACTATCTATGTACATTACATAAATCTACACCAATCCAAATTGCAAAGAAAAAAAAGATATCAGTTTCCTTCTAGTTTTTACTTCTTATTTTGAAATGATAGCAAAGTGAATTAAATCTACCTTTTAAATTGCTACGTTGTTGTAGCGACTCTGCATTTAAATGCATCTCACTCTGTTGTATGTGGTATTTGCATATTTAGCAGAACAAAACAGTAAGTTGGTGGATTTGAAGCTGAAGAAGCTCCTAGAAGCTCAGCCACAGGTGGCAAATTCACTCTCCAGTGCTGCTCAGAAAGCTGTAACTGATAGCTCAGAGCAAGACATTAAGGTAAGTTTTGATTAATGCTTTTGTCTCAGTCCCTGTGTGTTCCGATTTCAGGTTTGTACTTTGTGAGGAGGAAAATGATTTCTTATCAAATCCTTTCCAGTCAGAAATGCAGAAAATCTTCATGGCGGTGCTGTTGCGTAGTTTGTGATGCACTGGGGTGTTTTCCTGTTGATTAATCAACACTTTTCCTTTTTTTTTTCTGATCTTGGTACTTGTCATTGACATAACACTTACAGATGTAAGGAGCGTCTCTTAGTTCTGACTGCACCATTCCGTAATTTAAATCAGAAATGCATCACGGGCTCCATCCTGCTGCTGGTGCAGTCAGCAGCAAGACTCTCCCTGACTTTGATATGAGCAGGATTGGACTCTCAGTGATTTGCTTCTTTCCCAAGCCTGACTCTGTTTTTTCTCCATTGAAGTTAAGCCATGGGCACTTTAAAGGTGTGCATACTTGGGTGCTTGACAATGAGTGCTTCTGAGAAAAATAGATGTGATTATATGATGCATGTGGTCATTTTGCCTATTTCAGTGTTCACCACTTTAGCATAAAATGCACACCAATCATTTTTCAATTTCATTTTCTTAATTACACCCCTTGTGTCCTTACTATTATATATCTGTTTTTTTAAAAAAATAGTCCCACTGTCATTAATATCCCTATGGCTCTGGGGCACTTCCAGTTGGGTATAACTTTTCACCCACCTGCAGTCTGTGGGGAAAGCACTGCTGACTGAAAGGATTTCCTTCCCCAGATACAGAGATGCTTTGAAGTCCCAAAACAATGACTTTCATTGCTTTTCCCTTACACTGTCGGTTCCTATAAATTGGTGATGAAAGTGTGTGGCAGCAGCAGAGGACTTTCGGTCTCTATCTTTGAACAAAAGGAAGCCTGGATCAAGTCTGATTTTTGCGTTCAATTTAGCTTTCTGCAGTGGATTTAATGCAAAATGAAGCTGGCCCAAGAATAATACAATGGATTGAAAAGGCTAACTGAATTAGTGGGCTTAGAGGAATACATTTGTAAAGTGGCAGAAGTCCCCAGTCATAAAAAGGTTTCTTAAAATGGGATTTACTGGCTAATCACACTGATATTTTAGCATGTTGCCAGGCCTAAAAAATTAGTCATGTTTGTTTATTTTGGTAAAGACTCTGGTTTAGGCTGTCAGATGGTTATTGTGCTAATAACAGGAAACCATCTTTTATTTAACTGGAATCATAACCGCCCCATTAGTGCAGCTGAAAAGTCATCCAGGGGATATGAGCAATACTTTCTTTTAAGCTTAATTCGTCAAATGACACACAGGCCATCTCTTAGGGTAATTTGGTATCGCCTAACCTGATGAAAATGGTATTTCTCTTTATAAAAAAAGCTTCTGTGAAGGAGCTGATTAATTTTTTTCTAAGGTGCTCCCACAAAAGGTGCAACTTAACAGTTTATCCCTGTGTGCGTCTTTCTAAGGAAGAGTTGGAAAGCAGCATTATAAGGAATATATGGTGTCCATCTGTTCTCATGGAGCTCTTGGCATTGAGGTGGATTTGTTTTTTAATAAAATGCAGTTTACACGTTTCTAAATGAGGCATTCTGTGTTTGTGGAAAAGGATAAACTGTTACCTTCCCTTGGGGATTGTGTATCCCCGGCCTCCTTGAGGCTAGAGAATAGGCCATTGGAGAACTCCCTCATTACCAATTGTCTCAATGCAGAGGAAGGGCAAAGTCTTGGTAGCTTTTGATAACCAGTTTCAGCATTCAGCAGGCTTAGCTATTAGTCATGCATCTTAGCCTTTCCCTATTTACTTTCAAAACACTTAATAAAAATAATAAAAGATTAGGTATAAAATGAAATATTTGTTTGGTACACAGCACCTCGGTATCTGCAGCTTCCACACACTGCGGTGGTTCAGCCTTCTGGGATATTTCGTGTTGATAGAATCATTTGAATTTGTTACCAGTATTAACATAGGGAGCCCTGGAAAAGATAATTGTAGTTTCCTTAGCTGTAAAGGGCTTACTTACAAATCTGGCTTTGGAAAGTTATAGCTGATGAAATGCAGTTCAGTGGGGTAGTATTATAATCCTACCTTTTAGCCTTCATCCAGCATTAGTGGTTTATCTCAATGGGCATAAAATTAGAAACTAGTTCTTCTTGTCATACAAGTCTGTGGGACTACAGAAAACGACAGATTTCTTTACCGGGCAGGGAGACGGGCTAAAGGCAACATGCTTTTTAAAGGATACAGATCATGTGCAGGGGTAGAGACGCCGCTACTTGGCAGCAGCACACACAGTGCTTGGCAAATCAAAGTTGCAAAGGAGTGATTGTGATTTTTTTTCCTTTAAAATCAGCATTGCTGGTAAATGCCCATCACAATTAGTATGTCTGGCTGTTTAAGTAGAGAGTCCTGCAGGAGGGTGCCCACATATAGCAAAAAGCCAGGCGTTGCCACCACACATTAAACAAAACCAGGGAAAAGTTAATCACTCTTCTTTTTTCTGCAGCTGATACTTCCATCCTATATAAACTGCAGCCTGAGTCGTGAAAGTCTCTTTGCAAAAGCTGTGTCCCATCCCCTCACCAAAACGTACCTTTCGAACTTGTGTCTTCCCGTCTGTCAACAAAAGAAACTGTTGTGTGTCTGGTTTTTTTCCCTAGCAGAATGGAACAGAGGAACATCGTGCTGAGCGATTACAAAAAGCAGCAGAACGGTTTAGAAATCCTGTTGTGTTCAGCAAGGACTCTACCGTCAGAAAAACTCAGCTCCAGTCTTTCAGTCAATACGTGGAGAGCAGACCAGGTAGGAGAAAATATAAAACCTGTTTTCCCATCTTATGATTTAATAATATTGAACAATAAATATATGAAAACCCGATAATGTAAGTCCACATTTCAGTACATAAATATCAAGCTTTATAATAATTTTACATGTCTTTTCCCTTTTTTCAAGAGATGAAAAGGCAGAGATCAATACAGGAAGATACAAAGAGAGGAAATGAGGAGAAGGCTGCGATAACTGAGACTCAGAGGAAGCCATCAGAAGATGAAGTGCTTAATGTATATTAATTTTTGTCTGGTTTCATGATTGCTGATAATTCCAAACTGTATGTGGAAATAGTGCCTTTATTTGTTAAAATGAGATGTTAGGTTTTTTTAGATGTCAATCTCCAGTGCATTCAAAGCAGAGTGAGAGGGGTGCACTGTTGAATTAGTCTGCAGTGTGGTGATAATTGTCAGATAAAAAAAATGAATTTTTCAGAGTTCCACAGCCCCAGCTTCCTTGAGACATTTCCATCAGGGCACTTCCCATAAAGAGATTCCAGTATTGATCTACCGGGAGGATTTTAATTATTACAATAGCAGATACCGCAGAGCTGCAGTTAGAGGGAAGAGTCACATGAGACCTGCTAGAATTTCTCAGCCAACCCATTTTGTTGGCTTGGGTTAATGGGTGTTCAACCTTTCCATTATCCAGATCAGCCGTGAATTACTAGCTGAATGATGTTTGCATTAATATAATATATATGGTAATTTCTTCACTTAATTAACGGGGAGGTTCAGCTCAGTAGGGGTATGGGCTGATCATGTGTAAAATTGATTTGTGAGGGAAATATTTGATAGACCGCAGGGAGAAAGCTGGTTTTGATGGACAGCTGCGGGACAGAAGCAGGAAGAACAAGTTTTAACCTGATTTTTTTTTTGTCTGAAAAACACAACACAGCCTTTGATGGTGGTCATTTGTTGCTGTCCACAATTTGTCTGAACACATTTGTTGTTTTTGCTGAAGCAATCTAGAGCTGAGTAGTGATTTTGTACCACTGTCGTACCTACTCCAAAGCATCAAACTTTGTATGAGCCGGAGTTATTTTTAGCCCAGTTGTACTTTTGCAGAGCTAAAAAAGTCTGGCACAGTAAGTTCACATTATATATGCAGATGATACACACGAACTCTTGGGATATTTCAGCCTGACACAGCATTTCTTTTCATCTTTTAATAACAATTGTTAACAGTTATGCGTGCTGACATTAGGGAAGTTTCCTTACTATTTTCAATTAATTATAGTTGATGAAAGGCAATGGCCTGCACATCACCTCAGCTCCCCCGACTGATTTTCCTTTTCTGTTTTTTTCTTCTTTTTTTTTCTTCAGGGACTGCTCTCAGGGAGTTTTGTTGTTGTTTTTCTGACTATATAACAGGTAGAAAAGGGGTTTCTATTAGTGCTGATACTATTGGCTGTTGTGTACAAAGAGAAAGACTGAATTAATTTGTGGCATAATGTATTTAAATTTGGATACCCCAGATTTCAAAGTTCTGTGCTCGTTACTGGTCCAGGGAGCTCAGCCATGCCATTAGCCTTCACTTTGAACATGTCTTTATTTGAAATAATATGCTGATGTAATTATTATACCTGTTGCCTGAATAAGAAGGTGAATTGATGATTTCAGGCACATTTACAGAAGAACAATTGAAAACATTCAATGAAATACCTGAGTGTTATGCAGCAACAAGTTAGCCTCTGGTAAGGAAATAAGTCTCCTTAAAAAAGCCTATATATTTTTCTGGTCCCAAAGGTCAGTGATTTTAGTTGCATCCTTTAGGAAGTGCAGATGAAATAGTAAATCATTTTGCTAATGATCGGGGTTTTTTCTTCCCAATTCAAACCATTCTCCAAGGCTCTGGGGCAGACGAAGGAGCAAGAAGTGGATGGTGTTGCTCAGTATCTTTCTTTTCCTAACTTATGCCAAAACGTGTTTCAGGAATGACATTTCAGCATTATATACAGCCCATAAGAACTTGGTACAGCTAAAACACAGTGTGAAAATTGTTGAGCCACATGAGAATAACTTGGAAGTACCACATGGCTGTTCTTGGGCTATACTAGTAGGACAGCCAAACTACTTTGGAAATATTTGGAGATTTGTGTGGTCATCTGCAGAGCAATACTGAAAAGTTACAGGGTACAAGAGGCAAACTTTACTCATTGGTGTTTCCACAGCTTCCTTGATAAGGTTCAATATGATTTATCAACTTGGCATCCCAGGGCTGCCTACTGCCTGGGTGTGAGCCGGCACAGAGGCAGGACTGCTCGAGTTAGTCCCTGTGCACCTGAGCATGTGCCCAGTGCTGTTTGTCACCACTCGTCAGGATAAGAATCACAGTTAGACTAATCAGTGGTATTTTCACAGATCACCGTGTAGGAGGGCAATTGCCTGCAGTCAGAGAAACCCACAGAAGCATGAGAGCTCAGGCTGGTGAGCCTCCATGCTACAGTTGACCCAGAGGAGCTAAACAAGCCAGGGAGCATGTTTTGAGTTTGGTTTTAATCTCAAAAGCCCACTTTTTAATTCTCATTAGAGACTCTCATGCTAGTTCTTCTAGCCCCTAAAGTTAGTGTTTTAAACTGAATAAGGCCTGAATAGAGTAGAAATGGCATGTTAAATAGTGCTTTATTTGGATTACACTTCCTTTCATTATGCTTTGTTACAGCAGCTTTTATATACTTAGAAATAAATCAGAGGAATTTCAAAAAGCAGCAGAGTAGTAAAAAACCTACAAAATCAAATGTTCCCTGAAGAAAAACCTGGGTGTTTTAATAAACAAATAAGGACATTTGGCAAAATTGTGAAGTTTATGAAATGTAAGTGTTAGCTTTTTGGTAGTGAGCATGATATTTGGTTGTTTAGGTAAGTGCCTTACGAAGTGTTTGTGGAAGGGAAAAATGCAACTTACAAGTGATGTTTTTTCTTCTTGTTTGTTCTCTTT